>OZ023237.1:5983958-6212438 GCA_964006365.1 Trididemnum miniatum
ACGATATAACCGTTTAATATGTTTTTGTTTTAAATGCTTTGTCTACTGTAGAAGGTTTTAGACCGATGGGTTGTTTTCAGGGTTGCCAGGTTTTGCAGAGTAAAATATACCAAAATGTTCCAAATTATATACCAAATATATACCAAAATAAGTTATCAAAAATATACCAAATATATACCAAAATTTCGAAAAAAAGTCATCAGTTTATCTGTAAAAATAAAAAGTAAGTGTTGCTTAACATTCAACCCCAGAGGCGTAGCGTAGGGGGGGCAGTGGGGGTACATATGTCCCCGGGCGCCAAGGTACAGGGGCACCAAAATGGGGCATGCAAAAATTTCACAACAAGGGTAAAAAGCCGGTCACAAGCAAGATTGCACCGGCGGCAGACATCGTCTGATGGTAGTAGACTGGTACGCACCGTAGGGGAAGGTGGGGCAAAACGGGATACGGGGCAAAACGACAGTGGCGTAGCAAGGGGGCAAGTGGGGGCACGTGCCCGGGGGCGCACCACCTAGGGGCGTACCAAGAAGTTCTTTTTATACTCTTTTTTCAACGTATTCTCACGGATTTTAAAAACTACTTCGTGGATTAGGGATTACTGTATTGTAATGTATGCTGTTCGCAAAGGATTCAAATCACGCCTTACTTCCGACCACAAATCACGCACCAAAGGGGCGCACAAAACAGTGCTTTTATACACTTCAGTTTCGACGTAATCTTTTAAACTTTAAAACAATCAATTTGTTGCAATGCAGCTGACACCTGTATATGCTTTTGGCAGAGAAGTGAAATCACTCTTTACACCCGATCACAAATCGCCCGTTTACTCTATGATGACATCACGAAGAGGTTTGAAACTGCGCGTACATAGTTATTCGACTTTGCAGCAATTAAACAGAAGGAAATAGAAACTCCATTAGAAGAAAAGTAAAGAAGCGATAGGTGTCTACTGTATTAGATTTTCATTATTTTAGCGTTAGGTGGATGCTAAAGATTGTTGGTAAGTCGATTAAGATACGCGTATAGTCGCTCACTGTAATACTGTGCTAAACCTACACCACAGTGATCCTAAACTTTTTTAACCAATAGGCCCTTTCTGATAATACAGTGGACAGGTGCCGATCGAAGCATTAACTAAACTGAACCTTAGCGTCAATGGTCTTTTCTGGGTGTTTTGTTTTGTAGTTTGTATTGTTTTGCTACCGTTGGTGTGTAGACTGTGATTTCTAATGCGGATATTTGACAGCAATCACAGAATGAGAAAATAGGGAAAAATCTGGCAATTTAAGGGTTGCGAAGCGCAGCCCCGTTGCTGCTGCTGAGATAATTTTGTTAAAAATGTGAAAGAATTACAGTATCGTAGGATAAAATTGCAGCTCAGCGCTTGATTGCCCTATATGAAATGCAATTCCGTTTTCTGGATAGCCTTTTTTTCAGATCGACGGTCACACTTCTTGTTGAGATTTTGTGCGAAAAAGTTTTGCAGTTTGATGTGGGCAGCTTTCCCCAGTGTGGGCCCCTAGCCGACCGTTGGGATGTTGTCGTCTCCAAAAAAGAAAAGAAAGGTCTTCACCCACAATTCTCGGCCCTTGAATGGAATCTTGGTCCCCTTGATGGCTAAGTGGTCTCCGAAAAAAAGATCTTCACCCGACATTCAGTGACCTCTAATGGAAACCGGGGACCCTTGACGGCTATGTGGCCTCTCCAAAAATAACAAAAAGGTCTTCAACCATAATTCGGGGCCTCCAAATGGAATCCGGGACTCTTCGACAGCTAAGGGAATCTCTCACCACACTATTTTGTGACCTCTATGATGGGCCCCTAAAATGCTCTTTCATGGACTCCTACACACCCATGGGCCCGGGGCAGATTGCCCCCTGTAATCCCCAGCCCCTCTCTTTTAAGCCCTGGATGGGCGGGTCCTGTAGTGTGTCTTTTGTATCCTTGACTTCAGTTGGGACGATTTATTCTACAGTATTAGAGCAAATATTGTAATTTTGGCAAAAAGCTGCCAATTTCGTTCTGCATCTCTCTCCACAATGTCTTCTGATTGTACTCAAGGGATTGCATGTGATAAGTTTTCACCGGCCCACCTCTGGCTCAGAAAAATTGCCGCACCGTTAAATAAAATATCTCTAATTTCTAAAAACAGATCAGCGTTTTTAGAGTTTACATTGTTAGCGATTTAACTAGTAGGAAGATTATGCCAAAAAAAGAGAGTGGAGCTCAGGGTTGAAAACGGCGAGCCCAATTTGAAGCGTTCTTGAATGAATCTAAAAAATTTGAAAGTAGTGGCTATGCAAAAAAACTAATCGGCCGATATACGATGACAAGACAAATCTGCTGGTACAGATAATCATAGAATTGTAAAACACAGGGGGCGCAAAATTTTTGTTTGCCCCGGGGCGCAGGATACCCTCCCTACGCCACTGTTCAACCCAAACCCCAATCCTTGCAAATTAGCCTGCTGATAATACAATGTGAACACCAAGCCTTAATCCAAATGCCAAACCCTACAACGCTACAACTTAACACTCAAAACTATAAACTAGCCAATCCATTCTTCACAATTCACATATAACATATTGCTTCAGAAAAAGAAAATTCTAGAGCTTTTGCCTCATTGGCACATTGTGCAAAAAAAATCGCCACTAGTAATGTTGCCAATCATGTAAAACTGCATTGCTCAAATCCGTAGAAAGGATTTATTAGGTAATCCGGCAATTAAAAAGCTTTCTAGTAATCTTCAACATATCAGTCATATTAAATTTCTGAAATATACCAAACGCAAAAAAACACTACCAAAAGGCATAAAAATATACCAAATTTAAGGACATATACCAAACCATAATTTCACCTACCAAACGGTCCAAAAAATATACCAGATTTGTGAAATCTGGTATATAAATATACCAGTTGGCAACACTGGTTGTTTTCCGAAGTTTTATCGTGGGATTGTTTCGCAAGGTTACATTATGAAATCATAATTTTCTGCTGACGTATTTTTTTCGTGAATATTCGGACAGATCATTCCATTACGTAATTGCACTGGGTCAAAATTGGTGCTTGTGACGTCACAATTGTATTTACTGTAGTTTGGTGTGAGTTTTTGCATGTCATATGATTTCTCTTCTTGTTTCCTTTTTAAGAATGTCATAGAACGTTCTTGAACTTAAATTTTAGAGTATAAATAGGTGTGCATTTTCGAGCGTAGTTATTCGAGTGTAGATTTAGTGTGCGTAGAGTAAGCAATATTAGTGTATGCTGAAGGGTATAGCCCTTATTGTATTGTGTTACTGGAGTGAGCAGTGGAGCTTGCGTTTATGGAAAAATAGTACGGTGAGTACCGTGGCTAAGTGAGTTAAGTTGGGTCGATTATTATATTCGTCTGGTGAAGAAGGTCTTGGTTTTTTTGTGAGGTCTGATCTGAGAACGAAATAATTCCTACGGTTTGCCATACAATTCTTATCAATCATCCTGTCAGCGAAGTAGTACAATTTCCTATTTCGCGACAAAGTGACATGCTGATGTGGTAGTTCCTCAAATTGTAAAAGCAGATCAACACAACCATATTCTGAAAGCGGCTGACTATTAGAAGCAAATAAAGAAGGAACATCATGCAAAGTTTGAGCTTGCTTCTGATATGCACTGGCAGGCAATATGCTTCTGGGTGAAGCAGAGTCAACAATAAAGAAGATCTCATTATGCAGGTCATATAAATGAACATAGTTGGGATTGTCATCAATTGGCGACGCGTCTTTTTTCGTGTGCACGGTGGATGAAGGACTTGAGGAGCTCTGGGTGGCGCGCCGCCTTTGGAGTTTAAAGGCCTGGGGTAGGTAGTGTTGGAATGAGGATGTTGTGAAGATGCATAGAATTTACACTGGGGTGAACATCGTAAAGCATTTGGTCTAAACTTAGTGTAGTACCAACACATATCAGAGTTCCTAATGTTATGCAAAGAAGGGCGTGTTGCAAGTTGAGAAGAGTTGCAGAATGTCGGTATGCTAGGTGAAGGTAAACGTGGTTGAGTGGCTTGTGGAGAAAATGAACGTGGTAAGGAACCGTAGGTATGCTGTGGCAAAAAGGGATGAGTAGAAGGAATGTTTGTCTGAGCGTGAAGGGAGGTAATCGCATTGAGTTTGTCTTGTATAGCAAACAATGCTTGCATAACATCATTGCAGTGAGGGATATTGGTAGAAGGGGCTGCCTAGGTTGAAGAGGAAACGTCATGCTGAACAAAATCTCTGGTATAATGACAATGAGTTGCCAATGAAAAGTTGCGTCGTTTCCTGTCATTTACTAAAAGATCAGCATTTTCAGCCATTTGATCGAGGTTGGGGTTATCCATGAAAGTGAGATCACGAGCATATGTGGGAATGCCATGTAAACTTTCTCCTCTTAAGGAGTGTTCCAGAAGAGGGTGGGTTTTTAAGTGCCTACCCAATATACTTCGCGATTGAGCCAGCATTTCCGATGGTAAGTTTTCATCCAGTTCAGGAGCATAGGCCAAATCTTCTAGGGCTTTTTCCGCTGATCTACCATAGGTATGAAAAAGCGCATCTTTTAAAGCCACAGGGCTGCAATTATTGGATGATAGAACACAATGCATCCTGCACTGTAGAGTATAGTTAAGGCACTGCAGCAATTTATCGAAGAGTTCAGAATCATTTAAGTGTTCGTGTTGATAGCGTAACTCAAACCTTTAAAAAAATAGATCAACATTCGCCTCGTCAAAGGTTAGGGGTGCAGGAGAGTTAATAAGAATTTTAGGAATTTGAGCGAGGTAAGTTGCTGTGATGGCATAGTGCTCTGCTGTGATGTGGACTGATTGGGAGCATTAAGTAAGGATGCTTGGGTGAAAACAGTAGCTAAGGGAGCCTCGGTTGGAGGAATGGAATGGTTATGGTTAATGTTGGAATGTAAAGGATCAGACGAAAATGAAGTAGTTGCGGTTGAAATAATGTTAGTTGTTCCAAGTAGGCCTATAGATGGGCTATACAAATCCGCTTCATCAGAATATTGCATATCAGCAGGTGTAAATGGGTTTGTATATATACCATTAATTCTAGAAACAGCTTCTGACATACTGGTGCTGTGACTAAACGCAAAAAATCAAACAAAATGCAGAATATGTGCAACAGCTTAATTGTGTAGTATGTAGCTTAGTAAAATGTACCTGTAGTTTAGCAAGCTGTATCCCAAGTAGCTTATACTGGAATTTGGTAGAAAACTAGGCTATTCTTTGCTGCAAAAACAAAACCAGTTACAGTCACCTCGTGTAGCAGAATGCGTATTAAAGCGAACTACTAGCGGGGAATCCCCGTGATTAAAGATAACGTCATGCGTACAGTGTTAGATATTGCGAATAGTAGTGGGAACCGCTACACATCTTCCGCAATTCAGAATAAGTGTAAATCTCAAAGTCGGTTTCTTACAGTACGTAAATACGCATGACATTTTTATTAAATAGTCATATGTCCACGGTAACATAAACTATTTCCACTCAAAATACCACTTAAGCAAACTTTGACCTAATAAACCATATATACACGCTTCCCTTGCATTGCTTTGCAGGAAAGCGCGTAAATATTGAAACAAAGAAACAATATTTACGCGCACTTAAGAAACAATATTTACCCGCTTTCCTGCAAAGCAATGCAAGGGAAGCGTGTATATATGGTTTATTAGATCAAAGTTTGCTTGAGTGATGTTTTAAGCATTTAATGCGTTGCTTTTGATGTCATTCTAATAGTAAACCAGTGAACATTAAAAGGTAGACTGAGTTGTTGAACAGCTTAGGCGAGTCACGGAGCATATGCCATAAGAATCACGAGCAAGCGATAACAATGCGAACATCAGCGGAGGCAAAACGGGAGCTTGGTGTGCCTAAGAGGTTCAGCTCACAAATTTAATAAGACTTGAGGATTGCGGAGTATCACTAGTGCATTCCATTCACCACTCAAAGCGGTATTTTGCTACTAGTTTACTTTTGTGTTAATTGGCAAAATGAAGGTCTTTATCTATCTTTTGGAATTATTCATTAAGCGACAGGTGACTCGCACCTACAGCAGGGTTGAAATACGGTCAAAATAACACATTACAGCACATTCATTACTTTGTCTAACCTTTTCTGATTTAAAGTCCGAGTAATCACTGCCGGGTTTGGAATTACTGGCATACTGGTTGTAGCACACAGAGGCAGTCAAAATCAAATTTTGATTACACTCGCGGTCATACGCCGAAGCGTGTGGGGGTGGCGTGACCCATCTCCACGGCTTAGCATCTGGACAACACAGCTCCGAAGAAACGTTGCAGCGGTGACTAGCCGTTGGCGTCACTGGGTCCGATTTGATCGTCCCGGGAGTGCACCCAAGACATCAAGTACCATGATGAATGGAATAATTCGAAAATTGCGTAGATGATGCTAAGGATTCTTTACAGGACCCCTTTTCTCTCACACACTTCCTCTGACTGCAAGTCTGAGACTTGCAGTACACGTTTACACTGGGAAATGTTACAGATTGTTCAATAAACAATAGAGTCTCAGACTTGGAATCAGAGGAAGTGTGTGTGTGTGTGTGTGAGAAAGGGGGATTCTGCTCAGAATCCTTCGTCTCATCTACGCAATTTTCGAATTATTCCATTCATCATGGTGCTTGATGTCTTGGGTGCACTCCCGGGACGATCAAATCGGACCCAGTGACGCCAACGGCTAGTCACCGCTGCAACGTTTCTTCGGAGCTGTGTTGTCCAGATGCTAAGCCGTGGAGATGGGTCACGCCACCCCCACACGCTTCGGCGTAATACCGCGAGTGTAATCAAAATTTGATTTCGACTGCCTCTGTGTGCTACAGCCAGTATGCCAGTAATTCCAAACCCGGCAGTGATTACTCGGACTTTAAATCAGAAAAGGTTAGACAAAGTAATGAATGTGCTGTACTGTGTTATTTTGACCGTATTTCAACCCTGCTGTTGCTGCGACACACCTGTCTCTTAATGAATAATTCCAAAAGGTAAGTGAAGATTTTCATTTTGCCAATAAGCACAGAAGTACAATAAGCTTCCTTCCAAATACCGCTTTGAGTGGAGAATGGAATGCACTAGTGATACTCCGCAATCCTCAAGTCTTATTAAATTTGTGAGCTGAACCTCCATAGGCACACCAAGCTCCCGCTTTGCCTCCGCTGATGTAACAGCCAACTTTGCGTTGGTATCGCTTGCTCGCAACTCTTATGGTATGCTCCGTGACTCGCCTGAGCTGTTCAGCAACTCAGTCTGCCGTGTAATATTCACTGGTTTACTATTGGAATTTTAACTACTGGTTTACTATGATATCAAAATTAACGCGTTAAAAGATTAAATACTCAAAATACCACTCAAGCAAACTTTGACTCAATAAACCATACTTACGCGCGTTCTTGCAAAGCAATGCAAGGGAAGCGCGTGATTAGGTCAAAGTTTGCTTGAGTGCTTTTTGAGTGGAAATAGTTTATGTTACCGTGGACATATAATATTTAATAAAAATGTCATGCGTATTTACATACTGTAAGTAGCCGACTTTGAGATTTACACTTCTAAATAGCGAAACATGTTCTTTTCATTTATTAATTTTATTGCATCAAAATTAGGCAATATTTCTGGTTTTTAAAGTAATTTCAACTGGGTTGCGGCGATTTATAACGTTATCCTAATGAGTTTATGTTTCACTGGGGATTATTTCAGACTAAATCCCAATTTAATATCACTATTACGTTTCTGATAAACAATGTTTAAACTTGCCAACTAAGCGTCAGATTTGGGCTGTTTTTGGCAAAAACTGAAAATTTCAATTGGCTTGCGGGGATTTTAACCTTTATTTAATAAAGCTGATTTTATGTGTGAGGTGTTTTTAGGTCAAATGGGCACGTTTTATTGCTATTACAAAGCAATAATGAAGTTGATTTTTTGCGTGAGGTGGTTTTAGGTCAAATGGCAACTTTTACAGCTATTTTGCCAATCATCACGTGCTACAGACTGCAGAAATCCTTAAACATTGAATTCTTATTTACATACCGCTGACGTGTTTGTAAAAATTGATATCTTCTTGGCTCTGCTTTTTGCCGCTTCTAGATGTAAACAATTAGGGTTCAATTTTTTGTTACCCGGTACTTGAGTTATGTTGTACTCGGCAACTCCTTGTGATTGGTAAAAAGCTTGCTGAGCTCCCTTGCATACTTTCGTAGAAATCGAGATTAAAAAGTTAAAACCGCTGTGTATTTTGCCCAAAGTCTAAGAACCTTAAATATAACGCAGAGTAGCTATTGCTCTGAACATGTCGAAACTGCAGCAATGCAACCACATGGTGTGAACTGTTTTGGTATGGTAGTTTATAAATTTTTTGTAATAATCAGGTTTTGTTCTTACTAATCTTTTTTTTTTATATTTGTACATGTACAATGTGAAGTAAGGAATACTTCGTAGTAAAAATGTAAAAAGTTTTGAACTATTATGACAAATTTTAAATCTAGTACGGAACCCCTGCCTATGATTACATGTTTGAAAGCATAAATGTGCTGGGGTCAAATGTGACCTCATTTTGGCAGATGTTTCAGCTAGAAGATTAGAAAAAATTTTTGTGGTCAAAAATTATATCTAGATCTGAAACTCGAATTAAAAATTTTATTTTCAAATTTCTGTGCAGTCGTACTTCTTTTTTTCATATAGAGGCAGACATAAGTAATTGTGCTTCTTGTTGTCAATGCCGCACCAAAAATAACTGATTGAGCTCTATCTTGCCAATAACGATGTTGTGCTGTAAATCACAAATATTTGCTGAACACCTTATAAATTTGCTTGCAAAAATGCAGCAGATACTTCAACTTAAGAGCGTGCACTGTATTTAATGCCTGTTTCCACATTCGTGGCTGTACTTTAGAAATACAGCAATATTATTTTTACCATAGCAAAAATAATGAATTTTGAATGCAAGCATGTTTAGATATTTTAGCTTTGGTAACACCAATTGCACTGATTAAACGGTAGAAAAGCAAACAAAGTTTATTGTAAGTCGCTACCTGCTCTGCTTCGCGTTTTCCATTGTAAACAGTGTTAGCAAATAGGGTTTTTAACAGTTTTTTATTTTTGTGGGTGATAAATGTAAAACGTTTCAGGTGTTCTGGGCAGGAAGCATGGGCACGTCAACTCTTACGTCACTACACATCACTGTGTACTCGGCTCTTCGATTTGTTTCGCTGAAGTGGCCTCATAAGTTTAGACGATACACAATCAAATATGCAAAAGTGAGTGCAGCGTCTATAAGTTAATCAGTGTTTCAGGTTTGAAAATATTTTCTGCATTTTGGCTTCCTTGCTAATTGATCTTGCAGTAACGTTTTCTACTAAGCAACTGAAATGCAAAGAAATACCACATAAAATAAAATGACATTTTTAAATATTCTTCAGCTTTCTGTGATTTCTCTATGGATAATTTCGTTTTTTTCTGGATCATTTCCTTTTTTATTTTGGATTGCTCCGACAAGATTTGACGTGATCAAGTATCCTACAACTCGTGTTATTCCATCTTGCGGGGTTTATAAAACTTGGTAAGTTTAAATTGTGAAATGCTTTTTCTTGGTCAAAACTTATCGTTGCTTTTAGTGGTAGTAGTAGTTTATTAACACTCAAACCAAAAAATGCAAAACAATGCTTTTAGTGTCATTCAACTTAAATAATATGTTTGGTTTTAGTTTTGAGTTGCGTTGATAGGTTGATTTCTGCAGGTTTGCCCAATTCAAAGTCTTCACCGTTTACGGCTACTTAATCCTGTTTTTTCTTCCCTGTTTGTTGGTTTTTTTGTTTTCTGGAGGAGCCTCAATTCTCATATGTATTCGACAGATAAAAAGACGAAACGGTATTTCTAACATAAATAATTATTAGAATTTCATTTAATGAATTGAACTTGAACCTAACGCACCAAGATCTAAGGCCAAATCAAACGTAATCAGAAAAATCTGATTACGATTGGGATTTGAACCCACGCCCGCACCGACTAGTGACGTATCACCAGCCCAATGGTTACATGTTTTTTTTTTCAAATACAACAATTATTGTCGGAGTTAGCTATTTATAGCAATCATTTGTAGGAGTTAGTATAAAAAATAATTATTGTTGGAGTTAGCTCGCTCAGATGACAGAGGGAATTCTGGAGAAGTAGCCTATAATCTGTAAACGAGAGGTTAAATTGCGGGCCAAAGATTTTACACTGGCATCCTCAGCTTCTTCGCTTGACGCTCCGAATTAATAGAACAGTGTGTGAAACAAGCCGTCAATTTTATTTGTGCAATTGGAAAACACAATCAATTGGATTCCTACATCTTGGTAGACAGGTTCCTGCTAAGCGTATTCGTTGTCGCACCGGTTTCTTTTTTGTGGTTACTAAGAGAATAACTATTCAACTAACAACTAAAAATAACAAAAACAGCGGAAGAAGTTGGTGGTTAATGTAAAGGAAATATTAGGCCGATGTGGTACCGAAGCACACATATCAAAGACTCGTAAAAGCTGATTGGAATATTCGGAAATTATTGGTAAGCAAACCGACTGGCCTTCATTTTTTAATGGGAAACACTGTTTATTTGTTTAACCAAACACTTTCTCCTTCAGTGGCAGCTGTTACCAAGTATTAAGATTTTTACTGCGGCATGATCAAAAGACTTTTGATTCAACTTTCCCAAGCTCTGTTGTTTCATTTTTGAACATGATTTTTCTTGGCGGGGTTACAAGTAGGCTAACAAACCGCAAAGCAAGGAACAAAATTTATGAAACAGCTTGAAAATGATAAAATTTTTATGCTATTTTGGATTCATTCTGTATGCACAACGCTTCAATAATTGCTTGTTCCTGGTTTCGAAAGAAAAATAAATGAGTATACGCCGTAAGCACGCATAATAGCAAATGTGCGAACAAAATACATCGTATATGGCAAATCACTCTCAATTTGGGTCAAAAAGTTAAAACAAAATTTGCCCGAAAATTATTCAAACAGCACTAAAATAGACATTACAGCATGTAAATTTTCAAAATTTTTCCTGATGAGGATGCCCCCGGACCCCCCTAGACCTTTTGTTGTTCTTTAATCAGCTTCAAATTAGTTCTGCCAAAAAAAATACGCCTAAAAAAATGCAGAAAGTATGGCCCCTCCTTTTAAAATTTCTCGCTACGCCATTGGTGTTAGTCATAAGCTCATGATTTTGTTGTTCTTAGCTTTACTATGGTTCTTTTTGTGACAATAAAGCTCTTCTGACATCAAACTGTTTGCTTCTTAATTGAATGACAGTAACTTCAGCAGCACTATCCGAAACAAGCCATCATCAACGCCTTCTTCCTTGATGCTAACTTAGCTTCGGCTAACTTAAGCCAAATGCACACAGAGCACGGTTACGGGCCGGCTAGGGGATTTCCCGCACGTGACGTCATTTTGTCCCCCTCCACTTTATAGACCCTGGCGGCGCCACTGATACTTACAGTGACTTGCGAACAAGAGTGCAGTGCAAAAGGAAATTGATTTTTTACGTTAAATTTACTGGCGACTGTGGTGACATCCAAGCTGAGCAAACAAACAGCCTACAGACCTAGGCGATTAATTGTATATCAAGCAGCTCCCATTGGTTTCTCTATCAAGATGTGAAAATGTCATATTAAACTAGGCGAGCTTGTAGGTAATGTGGCTTTTTCCAAGAACTGCGGGTT
The DNA here is from genome assembly GCA_964006365.1 of Trididemnum miniatum. NCBI lineage: Eukaryota > Metazoa > Chordata > Ascidiacea > Aplousobranchia > Didemnidae > Trididemnum > Trididemnum miniatum. The sequence continues at coordinate 5,995,688 of OZ023237.1, forward strand.
CGCTTATTTTAGTTTGTATTTCATACATTTCATGCAAACATACATTGTATTTCATACGAACTACCTGAATCATATCGTACCACACTTTAACTAGTCATTAACTCAGCAAAAAACAGGGCAAAAAATTTTCCTCGCAGCTCTTGGTTGCGGGTCTTGAAGAAGTAAAATGCGTAAAAATGGAATGAACTTTTGTTGCGACTTGTTTACGATAAAAACGAAGATTTGTACCCCAGTTTCGGGTTATACCAAGAGTTTCTTTGAATAATTTTCTAACACGTATTTAGCAGATATTTATCAATTTTGCCGAGGCTACTACACAATGAACACCAATACCTTGAACGTAAAAATAGCTGATTTTCTTTGGGAGAGGGTGGGGTGGGGGGCAAAATTTTTTTTAAGGGGGAGGGGGGCGGAGTCACCTCGCGCACCCCTGGCTGCGGGCCTGCCCAGAAATTGAACCCTAAACTTCCCGTGCCGGTAGTAATGCCTTTAATCACTCCGCCGACCGCCTGCATCGTTTTTTTTTTGTTATTTTCGGGATAAAAAAATAACATAATTTATTTTCTGGACCCTTGCACATGATGAAGTTTTCTAACTGAACCAATCCTGATTACAGGTGAGTAGCCCTGATATAGACTGCGATTTACTTGATAAACCGATATATTCAAAACAATGCAGCCGCAAAAACTATGCTTCTGCGAATTTATAGCCGATTGCCAAATTTTGCAGCTCACAGACGGTTGATTGTTGTTCTATATGCTTATTGCTATCGAAGAGGTTCGAAATTATGGAAACATTGTATACATCAAAAACTTTTCGAAAATGGCTGGTGGGAGGATGCATACCCCTCATCCTAGCCCCTGGCTATAAGCTACAGAAACCATCAAAAGAGTCTGGCATATTTCAGTCACTTGGCACCATCAATTTTGTTCTTTTTTACTAAAAGACAGAGTCAAAAGAGGAGAGACATGACCCAATGTCTCCCCTAAATACGCTCCTGACTAACACCAGCAACGTGATGTTGTAGCAGTAGGCCTATGCTGCTAGACTTAATTAGCAACCGTATTATCAACAAATCCACGCGGTAACGCGCAAGTAGCCTGCTTTTATGCAACTTTCCACCTTTTTGTTAAAAATAATAGCAAGTCGCAACTTTGCAACTTTTGTTAAAAATAAACGCAACTTTTTCATTTTTTTAGTGCAACAAAAACTCGCCCTAATGATAACCAAGTGCGCAAGCAAGGGGGTTTGTGGGTTCAAAGCCTCCTCCCCTATTGGTTCGTCAACTTTTTTGCTTTATAGATTAACCTTGGTCCTTGATCTGCGGCCGTGCCGCTGTAGTAACGTGGTAGCGTGAGCCCACAAGAGCCACTAGCGTTGCTTAATTACGGAATGCCATTTATTGCATCACAATTTTGTGTACCACTCTCGCCACAATCGCAATCACAAAAAAAGTTGGCCACTCCGGTGTTCATAGCAGTTTGACTTAATTTCGAACTTCTAACTGTTCCGAGATGGTCAGGTGCTTACAGTATAAGTTGAGAATAACAGGTACTGCTCTTGATAGTGAAATGCTCTGCGGTTTTATATTTGATAAACTAATTGTAGAAAGTTTTAATTAGCATGGTTAAGGATGGCAAAAGACTTCCGCCTTACATGTGACAGTAATACTTAGGAAGGGATTAGCCTAGAGGGCAGTGGCGGCTCGTGGGTTAAAAACAAGGGGGTGCTGCCATTGTTCAGAAGGGACACGTGATCTTGCTCTTGCGGCTGTTTATGATAACGTGGTGGCCTGGCTGAGAGACAAGACGTGCTCTAGCATGTAGTTCGGTCTGGCAGCTTTAAATCAAATCCAATCAGTTCCAAACGAAGCAACTGAGAGCGTACAGGTTTCGTTTAGATAACGAGGATCACGGATGACTGTATTGTTCCGCAAGCTGTTAAGTTTTTTAATTATTCATAGTGAGATTGATTGTCAGTTGACGCACAATTTATTTTATTTTTTTAAAGCGGCGAAGGCGCTACGCACAAGACGAATCCAGATTTTAGGTTTAAAGTGTTGCCATTTGTTTCCAAGTTTTTTGGTTGACTTTGCTTCTTGATGCTTTAATTTGTTGCTTGTAAAGAAACCATCAAGCAGAGATAATCATCGTGAAGCATCCTATCCAAGGACTCAACAACAAAGCGTATGTGAGAGTTGAGTCAGTCATCGCCTGTAACCTATGTTTCGTTTTTGGAAACGAAATCTCAAGAAAACGTTTTCTTGGGATTTTTGTTTCAGGAAACGAAATCCCAAGAAAACGTTTACAAAACAATTTTTGTTTCGGTAAATGAAATCCCAAGAAAACGTGTCCATAGCGATTTTTGTTCCAGGACAAAAAATTCCATGAAAACGTTTCCAAAACGATTTTTGTTTCAAGAAACGAAATCCCTAGAAAACGTGTCTAAAACGATTTTTGTTTCAGAAAACAATATCCTAGCAACTTTTTCCTAGCAACGGCACGTGCTTTACCAGGCTCGAGTATCTAGGCCTAATATGCAAGAAAACGTTTCCGAAACAAAATTTCGTTTCCGAAAACGATATCCCAAGAAAACGTTTCCAAAACGATTTTCATTTCAGAAAACGAAATCCCAAGAAAACGTTCCAAAACGATTTTTGTTTCAAGAAACGAAATTTCAAAAAATCGTTTCCAAAACGATTTTTGTTTCAGAAAACGATATCCCAGCAACTTTTTCCTGGCAACGGCAATGCTTTGCAAGGCTCGAATATCTAGGCCTAATATGCACGAAAACGTTTCCGGAACAAGACTTCGTTTCCGAAAACGATATTCTAAGAAAACGTTTCCAAAATGATTTTCGTTTCGGGAAACGAAATGTCAAAAAATCGTTTCCAAAACGATTTTTGTTTCAAGTAACAACATCCAGGAAAACTTATCCGAAACAAAATTTCGTTTCAGAAAACAATATTCCCGCAACTTTTTCCTGGCAACGGCACGTGCTTTACAAGGATTGAATATCTCTTTTTTTTTTCTCTTTGGCGCTTCTAGTGGAAAAAAAGTTTAGAAACGATTTCCGAAACAGCATCCACCTCTGGCATATCTTTTCTGACAAACTTGCGAAAATAACCAAACCATGATAACGTTTCGAGAAAACGGATTTTGTTTTGAAATTTGCTTCGAAATGGAAACAAAATCCAATTTCGAAACAAAATGTCAAATTTCGAAACAAAATCACCCCCTGCGCAACGAAAGTCCAAACAACATCCCGTTTCAAATGGAAAAACCCATAGGTGCAAATAACCATGGTCGCAGTGAAGACAACGCTCCACCCACTGCGTGACGCTTACTTTGTTCGGGCATTGCATCGTTATGACTAGGGCAACCAAAAGTCGCTTACGGACCATCCGCAAACCAAGACTCAGAGTGATTTTTCAGAAAGCTTTAATGCATTGTTTCAAATCGTTGTTACACAAGTCGAAAGAAGCCAAAATATAGCGTTTGCGCAACAATATTTTTACGAAGCTTTCTTCCTTTTTTTCGTGTTTCTGTGAAATCGTTCATTCATTTATATTTTTTACTTTTGACCAGACGTGTAACGGTGCAAAACACATGAGCGTTTTCCAAACTGGGAGGCGTGGACTAGTCTAAACGGAGGCGCAAGTGTTAATCAAAATCATTTAAAAATATAGGCTTATGTATTGTTTTATGAAGGGAAGCGTCATGATTAATATTTTGTGAGGGAGGCGTAGTAACACAAAGTTCAAAAACCATTGCTCTAATGGTACGCTTAGGGGCGATATTGCAAAGCTTGCAATCTTAAAACATGAACATGCTAGAATTGTGCTACAGAAAAATATTTTTAATGAAAGACTTCAGCACGTCCACAAAATCTCAACACACCATAAACAACAAGGTTTCCCAACTGGGGATGCTTGCGCCTCTTGGGGGCGCGAGGAAGCCTTCTAAGGGGTTCAAAACGGCTTATAGATTTTTATCTTGTATTAAGAGCGCTTTTATTTTCGGTTGCTCAGTGTCAATTTTTCAGCGCTGTTACGCTCTAGTAATATGTAATTCGCAAACATCTACCCAAGTAGCGTAAAACCCTTTGCTCCTTTGTGGTTGACTACAATCAAGCTCTGAAAACAAAATGCGTCTGATTCAGCGAAAGAGCAGTGACTGGTTTAACTATCCTATACCTTGCAAAAAGGCCGAAAACTCCAAAATTGATAGTTCCGCTGGGGGAGCTTCCAGCGTTCTCCCTGACCCCCCCTCCCCCAGCTAAACACCTGCTGGGTTTTTGACGCAAAGTTATTACAGGAAAATGTTTTATGTCAATAATACGTATGAAATCATTTCAGCTCCAACGATAACGAACATTTGGTTTGCGCGGCTGATTACAGTCGCATATTTTGTGAGGAGTGCAAGAACATATCAAAAATTTTGCATGAAAATGGTGGGGAGTATCAAAATGGTTGGGAACCGCTCTATTATAAAATAATGCAAAGTAAAAGAAAAAGAGAGTTCCTAAAATGCTTAAATATGAACACTTATGTTTTTAATTACCAGAATCTGACTGTCACGTTAAAAAATCATCCGTACTCCAACTAAACACTTAGTTTGTGATTCAGCTTTGTTGCAACTTTTCAACTTGTCAAAAGTTGGCCCCCCCATTTGTAAATTCTAAATACGCCACTGTGTGGGGGAGTATGTGGGAGGGGTGGTAGAGTATGGGGGGAGTAGGCCTATAGAAAATTTGGGGGTGCTTGAATGGTGGGGAATTGGGGAATTTTTGGTAGTTTGGGGAGTTGGTACCTTTATCTTGAGACATCTAACCAGCTAAACATACAAATTTACTCCAACTGATCTGCTAATATAAGGTTAATACCAGATAGATAAATTCTTGACTTTATTTAAATCAGTGATTAACCAACTAACCTCATCGCTTGCCGGTATTGTAGTTTTTAAAATGCAAGCAGCAGGAGCGTATTTAGGGGGGAGCATTGTGCCATGCCCCCTCCCCCTTTTTGACTTTGCCTTTTAGTTAAAAAGAACAAAACTTATGGTGCCAAATGACTGAAATGCCAGACTCTTTTGATGATTTTTGTAGCTAATGGCCAGAGGGTAAGATAAGGGGTATGCATCCTCCCACCAGACATTTTCAAAAGTGTTTATATTTTTAAAAATGTAAATATTAAAAATGTAAATATTTTCTTGGACGTTTTTAAAAATTTTTAAAAATGTAAATATTTTCTTGGACGTTTCTGGCAGTACGGAAATAAAATAAAAATTGAATTGAATTGAAAATTGTTTTTGATGTATACCGAACTTCTTCGATAGCGATAAGCTTTACGCCTTAAGCACGCATAATCGAAAATGGAGTTCTACTAAACACCGCAAAGGACGACAAAGAACCTCGAATTGATGTACTAAACACCGCAAAGTACAACAAAGGACCCTAAAACCCTAACCCTAGCCTAACCTAACCCTGATTTAACTAAGTCCTTTGTCGTTCTTTGTTATGGTATGATTCCAAGTCCTTTGTTGTTCTTTGCGGTGTTAAGTTGATCAATTTAAGGTCCTTTGTCGTCCTTTGCAGTGTTTCAGTCCTTTGCGGTGTTTAGTGGTAGGAGCGTCAAAATTGTGCGAACAAAACGCATCATATTTGGCGAAGCACTCAAAATTAGGGCCAAAAATTTTAAACAAAATTTGCGTGAAAATTATTCAAACAGCACTAAAATAGCCTATACAGCATGTAAATTTTTAAAAGTTTTTGGGGGAGCTTGCCCCCGGACCCCCCTAAAGCTTTTCTTGTTTCTCAATCATCTTCAAATTTGTTCTGCCGAAAAAAAATGCGATTGAAAAAAATGTGGAAATTATGGCCCCCCCCCTTTTGAAATTCCTCGTTACGCCACTGTGAAGCAGATAAAGAGACTTAAAAAGCTAAGCTACTGGTAGTCTAAAATATTTGGATAAAAACGCCTGAAATATGTATTGATAATCAGCAGCAACATCAGCTATTCATTTAACGTCTGCCCTGGTGGACATGGACTAGGTCTATTCAATAAAAAAAAACGTTTTGTCTAATTTCAAAACCATACCTTTCTTAAAACCTGACAAATTGGCTAAAAATACCACAAAAATTAAAATTATGGAGTTGCCTCTTTAATTTCCCTGGCAACCCGCCACCAAGTGATGGCCGATGTTAAAAATTCTTAAAATAATAATAACTTCTGAACCAATTATCGAAGAAGCTTCATTTTAGGCTAAAAGAGCCTGTGAAGGCAGTTTTTCATCATTGTTTGTATGTTTGGTGGTTTTACATCCCGTAGTTGTTATGAGGAAGAGATATCCATCTTATTTTTACCCAACCATTTCTCCGTTTTTCGTAAATTATTATATTTTTAATCCTCTTCTACGAACATGACAGTTAAAACACTGAAATCGCTGTAGCGACAGTGACGTCAGCTTCGCGGTAGCGTCAATTGTGGGATTGTAAAGCTTCGCGGTAGTGTCAATTGTGGCATCTCGTTAGTCGTTAGCTGGGTAGAGGCAGAGCCTAATGATGCTGTCACTGTCATAGACTAGCTGGGTTTTAGAGCAACACTGCAGTAGGGTTGTAAATTTGGGACCAGTTTATATAATCCCGGGATCGGGATTTCCCGGTATTTTAGACTTATAATCCCGGGATTATTCGGGATTGAGCAAATAATTAAAAAAAGTAGTATGGAAAGAACAAAAATCTCTCTGGGCAGAAGCTGAGCTATCTGTTGGCTGCTATAAGTATTAGAGGCATTAGAGCACATCATACTGTTTCCATCAACAACTTTATCCAGTGTAGAAAATAGTAACTTTATTTAGTCTCTCTCTGACTCCACTCATGTAGAGCAGCATGCCAGGAAAAAGGTTTTGCGCCAAGAATATGACTGTAATAATTGCAATGTCGGATATCTTACAACTTCAAGATGGTCATCGTATCCAATTGTATAAATTCCGAAAATAAAGAATAGTGCAAATAACAGGTCGTAAATTTACGAAATACAAGTTTGGCGCACCTAGCTAACCCTTGCGGTGCACCATTTGAGAAACGCTGAGCTAGGGTACGTAAAACTTAATTCTGTACTTTAGAATTGTAACATTACATGATGCTCACTTCCGTAGGCTGACATAAAACGGTCAATCAGGGGTATAGTAAATTTAATAAGTCCCGGGATTTCTAGACATATAATCCCGGGATTGGGATTGGAAAAAATACCCCAAATCCCGGGAATTCGGGATCGGGATTTCCCGGAATTACAACCCTACACTGCAGGTGTAATACCGTAATTGTTTTGGAAATTTTAAAAGTCAGGGAGGATAGCAATATTCCAGGTTGTTATTAGGTACTTAAGCTAGGCCTAGCTACAGCAGAAAATGGTTGGTGTAAAACTGTAGACCGACTAAATTGATTTTTATTTAGCACCTGAACGGCAGAATCGTACAGTGTAACTGGTACTGTGGCAGACTAATGCAGTTCACATAAATGAAAATGCAACGTTCTAAACATGTTCTGAGGCATCAAAGCGGCGGCAAAGTGCTTCAAGTCTGCAACCACAATCTAACCAAAGACTATCAAATCAAACAGATTTATTTTATGCAAACGTCAAAAAACACGCATTTTTACCAACAAAAAAAACAGATAATAATTTGTATGAAGACAACAACTACTGAAACATAGTTTTAGCTATAATGTACATCGTGCAAAAGAAAATATTTTGATAACAAAAATAAGAGCCCAAATAATTTGAAACATTTGAATGTTAGAGACATTTCGATTTAAACTTAAACCATTATCAATCTTATTCAAATAGATTTTATTTGAATAAGATTGATAATGGTTTTAGTTTAAATCGAAACGTTTCTAATATTCAAATGTTTCAAATTATTTGGGCTCTTATTTTTGTAATTAAAATATTCAAAAAATTTATATATTGTACTCCAAAAGAAAATAAATAGACTATTTTATTTCACAGAAATCATTCAGCAGTTTAGCAAGCTTATGAGTCTAGTGTAGTGTAGTGCACTGGAAATCTGGAATGCTGCATTGGTAGCCAGTGTCTTTTTTTTTTTGTTATTTCAAGCCACTTAATTGCTGCTTAGGATTTTTGTGGTAGTGAAGTACATGCATCATGGAGATGACCAGTTGAGCATCGAACCCGCGAAGCCAGCTTCGGAGCCCAATGCACCAACCACTCGGCCAACTCCATGTGCATTGGTAGCCAGTGTCACTCAGTAGGCGTATTTCAGATCCAAGCCAAATGATTATTTTTCTTGGAAATGGATTCTGGCAGCTATCAGTTGGGTGATCAATCAGAAGCAAATGATATTGACACAAGTAACTGGGAATGTTCAATGCCTCAGCAATATTTTTTTGAATTAAAGTATGGTGAAGAAGAATGTAAGCATAACGAAATTGTGTGATAACGATTTTTGTCATTTTTATTTTTGTAATAACAGTATCAAAAAATTCCATGAATGGTGTTTTGAAACTTTTGTTTAACATCAGCAATTTAGCAAAACTCAGCGAAAACGTTTGGAAATTGGCAAAACTATTACCGGTACCGGTAGCCTTTAAAGTGCTTGCTACAAACTCTGTGCATCAAAGACATTTTCTTGTTTATTTACCAAGTTATTTCATTTTCTTCGAAGTTGAGAATCATGTGGTAATTTTAATGGTGATATTCTTGCCAGGGGCGTATTCTCCAGAGGTTCAAGGTGTTCAGCGCACACTCTGCGATGTCTCAGGCACACACGTTAATTACATTTAATTAAAATATTTGAATTTTCTCGTCTTTAATCGTTGTAATATCAGCGAAATCTGAGTTCTTTTTGCTTTGATGAACGACGAATCGCTTTTTTTTCAACGCTGACCGATGACGCAACATTCTCTTGTATGGTAGGTTCAACAGATATCGTCGAACACAAGCGAGCCAGACCTTCTTCATTGTATTCTGAATCATATTATATAGCGGAGAGTGACTTTTTCTCTTTCCACACGATACAAATGCAAAAACTGTCCTATTTGAAAGTTGAACCCAGACGCAACGTCACAATACATGCTCAATCACGCCACAGCAAATTGCTTTTTTCATCGCAGAAGAATGATGCAGTGGCTCTCTCTTAAAGCAGGTTTAACAGGTATCGTTGAACACAAGCAAGCCAGACCTTTTCCATTGTATTCTACATCGTATTAGGATGCGGTTGCGAGTAATTGCTTGTGATTTTTGAAAGTGTGGCGGTCAATATATATAGACCTACATTTTAAAGTTATTGGTCAAATTCAAATCGTAGGTTAAATTAGTGGAATGGAAGTAAGTGTTGAGAGTATGATTGAAAAGCCGTTTTGTAGCGGAAATTACAACGAAAAATTCGAAATAGCAAAAGCTAGAAAGCCGACACCAAAACTAAATATATTAAGTAGCAAATTAGGCTGCTTGAAAAGACGCTTGATGTTGGTTCGCGTATTTGCATTAAACTTTCGAGCACTTCCACACATTTGTTTAATGAATGGCAGCATGCGGCAGCAAAGATTGTGTAGAGGAGCACACCTCCAAAAAATGCTCACCGTACGCCACTGATTCTTGCATCGACTGGATCGGAAAAACAGCCATAATAGATTAGGGCATATTGGTAGTGGTAGCCAGGCAGTTGGTATCGTAATTGGTAATAGGCCAAAGTCTTACCCACAGATACGGTAGACTAGCACAACATACTTGTATTTGTATTGACAGATGGGTTCTAAACAGTCTAACAGATCACTGAGTCACCTTATGATTCTGTCAAAAAATTAGACTAGAGATTAGACCTGGACCAATAATAATGCAATAGCTGGTTATGAACAGATTAACACATTTACTTGCATAAAAACAGATTGATAGGTACTTTTGTGCAAATGTACGCAAGTATGCACCAGTTAGTTCGGCTTAGCTCATCGAGTTTACTGCACACAGATATCAGTTTACTTTGGTGCAGTATCGTAGCTGCTGATGTGTTTCAGTACACCTACGCTTAGTTACCGGTAGGCTAATATTTCCAACTTTCTTCAGGTCAAATTTTTCTACGTAAAGGTTACTTATGTTCTTGGCAAGCTCAAGACCTATTTCTATGTCTAACTGTGTAGCACACCATCACTAAATGCGAAAACCTTTTAATTAGCATCATTTGCACTATAGTAATTCCTGCTAGCAACTCAAACCTATTGACTCAAATGACGTCATAGCAAGGACTCTTTATTTTCACACGTATTGAAACTTTATTGACTCAGTTGCAAATTCTCAATATTTAAAAATCCCACAGCTCTAACGCACGAATAATTCACCAGCAATTTCCTGCAAAAGTGTTTAAAATAACTCAAACAAACTTCACAGGCACTTTAAAAGACTCAGAATAGACATGTTTATATCTGTTCCAAAAGACGATTTTACGGTAAAGACACAAATCAAAAAGTTATAGCGAAAAAAACTATTATTTTCTTGTTTTGCAAATACACTGTAGCTGTTCATATATTATTTTTTAGATTTCTCTTTCTAAACTAGGGTTGTGCTGGGGAAAAGATCTTTTATAAATGTCATTTTAAGCCAGTGGTCCAAAAAAGGGGTCCACAGCCCCTTGGGTCCGTAAAATGGTTGCAGCGGGTCCACAGCCAGGTTTTTAAATGTAATCACAACTTGCCAAAACATTGATGAGAGTCAGTTAGGGTCTGTGGTTAAAACTAGTGTCATCTTGATTTTCGATTGCAAGTTTCTAGAACAAGGCTTTGGAGCAGCCACAAGTTCGCAACTGCTCCGGCTCCAGCTCCGGAGCTCTCTTCTATCACAAAGCAGCTCCTGCTCCGACTCTGGTGCTTTTTGATACCACTGCTCGTAGATCCAGCTCCATCGGTTAAAAATTTAAGTTTTAGCATATTTGTGCAATTTGAAGTTTCGAGCTTTTAAATTTTCACTTCTTTATCACAAAACTCAATTAATTCTAAACATTGATTTCGAAAACAGTCCATAGTCCTAAACACAAAGTTTCAATATATATGAAATGCGCCAATGACAACAGGGTTGCCTTAGTGAGGGGGCCGGGAAGGGGGGAGCTCGGCGCCCCTAGTTCTAAAAAACTGTTTGTAGGGGGGCAATTAAAGGGGGGCTCTTACAATCGAACGAGTCCTTGTGAATGTTTGGACTTTAGAGCAGAGGTTTTTAAACTGGGAGGCGTAAAAAGTTTGCAAGGGGGGCGTGAGCATAGCAGTGACGTAATGTTGAACGTATATTTTCAAATCTTTTCAAATTATATTGAACAGAAAATTCAACGGTAAATGAGGGAGACTGCGAAGTGAGCTTGCGCTCTTCGAGTCAGCAGCCACCCATTAAATATGTCAATTGCGATCGGCTCCAGCCGCGAATCGAACCCGTCACGTAGGATCTGTCACCTGCGCGCGGTACCGCTAGGCCATGTCGCTGACAAACTTTTTTCATCTTAACTTTTTTCGTCAAACATCAAAATTAAAGCTTGTTTCCCCAAAACAGCTGTATCCTTTCATTAAGACGATTAAAGACATTGCAAATAAATTGTTACATTTTCTACATGTTGTTTGTAGCGTGTTGGGCAATGCCGTACGGGGCCTTAGCCACGGGGGGGCCATTAGGGACTAAGTCGGCAGCGTGGCGCAGTGGTTCAGAGCATCGTTTTCACGATGACCACGATCGCAAGGTTAATGGTTTAACTCCCAACCTAGTCTCGTTGTTGCATCCTTGGATAAGATGCTTCATGATGATTATCTCTGCTCGTGGGAATCTGGCATGCAGCAAATTAAAAGAAGTCAGAAGAAAATTTAACCGCAAAACTTGGAAACAAAGGCAACTCCTAAGCGAGTATCTATAGCTGTTTGACATTTTGTAAAACTGTGTTTGTCTACTGTGTTAACGTTTATTTTTGTCTATTTTAATGCATGGACGCCTTTTTTGTTTTTATTTTAGTTTTGTTTTTGATGTGTACATCTGGATCAAATTTTTTTGTGCCGTGTTTTGTAACATGCTTTAAGGTACCGCTGACTCAAAGATGACCGAATGGTCTTTCGCTGTTCCTTCCAGGCGTGTCTTATAAAGCGTTTGGAAAATAAACTTGACTTGAGTCTGGATTCGTCCTGGGCATAGCGCCTCCGCCGCTTTCTCGTGATAGGAGGATAAAGATAAAGAAATCAAAAAATCAAAGCCCCCCCCCAGAATTTGTTTTAGCCCTCCCAAAACTATTTGTGTCGAAATGATGACGGTGCATTAACCCAATGATTTATAACTTTGTTTTAAAGACACTTCAATCGATGATAAGTTTAAATCTGGAGACTAATTGCTGATTCGCATTCTAATACTAAAAGCAGAAAGGGTTTCAATTTTCACCGTTCGACAGACTGATGTCTGAGTGTTGTGCAATTGTGCATAAACGCAATTAACGAAAATCGCATCATGAAAATACAACCCGCTGGTTATAGGCAACCGCGATTGGATACTACGCTGTTTAACTTTGCTGGAATACACGTTTTGTTTTTGTTGTTGTTTTCTGCTCTGATCTGATTAACACATCTTGCTTCTCACTATCATTTTATTTCCGCTCAGGATTGTTATAAGTTTTGGGAGTATTACTGGCGTTTTTCGTTTCCGCATTTTCCGCATGCAAGTTCTTTCTTTCTGCATAAACTTGTAACTTGACTGAAATTGAGGTGCGGTATACTGCTCAACTTTTGCGCACTTAACGCAATGCGTTCACTTAATGAACAAACAAAGCTAACGCATTGCGTAAAGTGCAACAGAAGTTGAGCAGCATACCACCCCTGTTCAGATTTGGGAAGCAATAAAAATAAAAAATCAGAAAAATTAAGTTGATTTTTCAGCCCCCCCCAAAAAAAATATATTCAGCTCCTCCAAAATGTAAAGGCTGACTTCGACCCCGGTGCTGTATCAAGGCATATCTGAAATTCGGTCCCCCAGGTCGGGGGAGGGGGAGCATCTGTAAGGGCCCCACAGCATTGTTGCATTAGACTCAGAATTAAAGGCAAAAATTTTTTATAAAAATTTCGTCAAAAGTTGTTGAAAAAGCACTAAAATTGCAATCACATGATGTACATCACAATTAAATTTTCAAAAAATTTCCGGGGGAGCATGCCCTTGGACCCCCTTAGAGTCATCATTGATTTTTATTCTGCTCCAAGTTTGCTCTGATTTTGCCTCACACCGACAAAACCAGCGTGTATAAAAGTTGGGGCGCCTCTCCTGAGAAAATTTCTGGATAAGTCCCTTGAAATATATTGCAGCTAATGAGTCGAAAAACCGCGAAATTGCCCAAATGCTCGTAGATATCAAAGAACCCCATCTGGAGCTTTTTTGTAGGAAGGGGCAACAGTCTTCACGCGGCACTGGTGGTAGGGCGTGGGCAAAAATAACTAACGCCAAAGGGGGTGTGACTAAAAAAGTTTAAGAACATCTGGTATAAAATAGGCAGTGGCTATTTGTACGGGCCCGTGCAAATGAGCGTTTGGTTTCTTTTGTTATCCCTTTGCGCTCTCCCGGTTCTACGAGAGCTCGACGAAGCAATAAATTAAACCAAAGAGGCAAATGTTACGGGCTCGTAAAAATAGCCACTTCCTATAAAATAATAAATTTTTTTTAGCATTACACAGGGCCCTCCAAGTTCGAATTTTACCAAGGCACCCCTGAATGACAGTAGCAGCTCGAGAAATGAGTTGAAGTTAAAGCTAAGTTTTAAACAACTGGCTTCAGCTCCACTTGAGCTTCAAAAAGAGCTTTAGCTCTTCTGAAAAAGCCTGTCTCCGGGGCTCCAGCTCCAAAACCCTGGTTTCCAATGAAGCGGAACTAGCTGCAGAAATTGAGTCGTTTTTTGATGAACATTCAAATCAAACTGGAAAGGATGCGCTTGCTTGTGCTCCTGATGATGAGTCTTGAAAAGTTACTGATACAGCGGTATCTCTTGGTTTTACTTTTCGAATGAGTAATTGCTCAGCATGGCTTAGGGCTTCAACCACATATAAACTTGCAATATTAGCATGTATGAATGTGTGAATAGCTACAGTGTATTTGCAAAACAAGAAAATTATAGTTTTTTTAGCAATAACTTTTTGATTTGTGTCTTTACCGTAAAATCGTCTTTTGGAACAGATATATGCATGTCTATTCCGAGTCTTTTTAGCCTAAAATAAAGTTTCTGCGATGATTGCTTCAAGAGTTACCGTTATTTTAAGAATTTTAACATCGACCACCACTTGGTGGCGAATTGCCTGGCCAAATAAAGAGGCCACTCCCCAATTTTAATTTTTTTGGTATTTTCAGTCAATTTGTCAGGTTTTTGTAAAGGGTATGGTTTTGAAATTAGACAAAACGTTTTTTTCACTCCACCCTACTATTTAATCTATTGGTAGCCTACTGTGATTTGATTGATTTCTTCATCTTTATCCTCCTATCACGAGAAAGCGGCGGAGGCGCTATGCTTAGGACGAATCCAGACTCGCTTAGAAGTTGCCTTTGTTTTCGAATTTTCCGGTTAAATTTTGCTTGCTGACTTCTTTAATTTGTTGCTTGCCAGATTTTGCCAAGCAGAGATAATTATCATGAAGCATTTTATCCAAGGACGCAACAACGAGACTAGGTTGGTAGTTAAACCAATAACCTTGCGATCATGGTAGTCGTAAAAACGACGCTCCGAACCACTGCGCCGCGCTGCCGACAACCACTGCGCCATGTACCAGTAAAAAAACAAATGCGAAAGCATAGGCCTAGCATATATTTTGCATAGGAATAGCAAATGCATGTCTTGCATTTAACGTTACATCACACAGAAATCTTTTTGCAAAAATAATTCAACAATGTCAGATTTCTAAAAAGAACTTTAAAGAAACACCAAAAAACAGGTCCATACAGGCACCGTAAGAAACAAAAAAAGTACTACTTTCATATGGCAATTGTCTGCATGCAGTCTGGACACTGAACAATCTAGACTAGACTAGATTAGAATTGCCTGCATGCAATGAATCTAGAGACTCAACGGTTTACTAAGTAGCCTACTCTAGTTGATTAGTTCTACCATAATATTGCACTATAATGCATGGCATAATAATCGGATTAAAATATCTACCGGTAGCCTATTTAATTCAGTAAAAGCTCATTTCTTTTTCGTAAAAGTAGCTAAGTAATAACAAGGGCCCTATTAAGGCCTTGGGGGGGCGGGGCTAATTTTCCGGGAGGCTCCCATGATTTTTGGTAAACTTGATTTTGACGTTAGTATCAGAACTTTTTTTGCATCCGATTTTGCATCTACGTACCTTAGTTTGAAACCTACGCACGTATTTTGATACATTTTCGTACATAATCGTACCTTATCTCTTTGACTTTCTTAACCCTGTTAAGACTGGGCTTTTTTGAGACCTTAGCTGCCTTTGTCATTCATATTCGACTTCATAAGTTTAACAGCTCAGTTGGGCGAGTGATATAGAGCGTCTGTCTCTTGAGCTGTAGACTCGGGTTTGATTCCGAGTCGGGTCAAACCAGTGACTCTAAAATTGGTATTCACAGCTTCCCGCTTGACGCTCAGCAATAAAGGGACAGTGTGGAGAACAAGCCGGCAAGTTTACTTGTTGTGCCGTTGGAAAAGACACATAACGGGATTCCCCCATCTTGGTGTGGTAGACAGATGGCTGGCAACTCCTAAGCGAGCTCGTAAAGCGCATTGATTGCTTTGTTGTGATAGAAGGGTAAATATGCAACTAACTAACTAACTGATGTGCTATAGGCTAGTATGTTACTAAGTTGTAGCGGCAGCACCATAACTCATAAAAACCTATTTAAGTTGGCTTCTAAAACTAGCTAACCGCCTGACGTATAACCAAGAATTCCATCCATCTGGAACCCAAAATAAGAACGACTGGAAAAATAATTAAACTGCCTGGGTATTATTGAGCTAAAGATAGAACACCTTCCCATCTAACATTGACAGCCTGACGTGCTAACAATCAGTGCTCTTACTAGGATTTCTTTGAAAACCCCAGATGTACCCTAAGAAAAACCCCAGATGAGAATACAAAACCCCATATAGAAAATAAACAAAGAAAACGTTTTAAAAACACAAAATATACTGGTACCATAAAATTGTCCACATTTACAAGCAATAATTAATGCAATTATATTGTACCAAACACAATTGCAACTGCAATAAATACTGCAGAAACAAGTGGAGAAAGCTTGATTAGAAAAAAAGTGTAAAAAATGTTGTTTTAACATGAAATATACCGATATCTTACAATTATCCTTGTTCATACTCTCAATCTCCCGTAATTATCGTCCCGCATATTTTGCATTGCATCTCAAACTCACGATATTTCAACTAGACTTACACCGGTAAACAGTCGTACGATGCGCATTGCTAACACTTTCCCGGCTATGGTTTTTCAGCTTTTTATCCAACACCTTCATGGCCATGGCTATCGTTTTGGTTTTTTAATCTTTCCACGTATCGCTTTTTTACGAGTTCCATTTTCAACTTCTTGTCTTCGTTGATCAATTTTCGACTGGGCTCCCAGCAGCAACATGTAACAGTGTAACTGTGTAAGGCCTAAGTTTCTACCGATTGATTGCTTGCTTTGCAAGTAGCAAAGTCTATTCTCAAATGTTGCTGCTAGTAATAAGCTAATTGAATTTATTTTCATACGGTTTATTCGAGAAAATATTCTCTCTACCATAGAAGAATAAGGTAGATCTGTAACGGTTGTCATGAAATATGATACTGGTACTCTACCCTATTTAATCTAGTTTTACCTTAAAAACCCCAGTTCTTCGTCTGAAAAACCCAGAACGCAAGACAAGCACCAAAAACCCAAGATCTAGGGGCAAAACCCTAGGCGTGGGAACCTTGCTAACAATTCTTCATGCCTATCTATGCCTTACTTCTTTGTGTTCCAAGTAAAAATGCGTTGTTTGTATGATGTCACAATAAAGCTTTGACGGAATGACAAAAAATAATGCAAGACAAATATCACAAAGCTTGGTTTATGAAGTCCAAATAAGACAAAATAAGGACGCAAGCCAAAAATAAGGATATTTGTTAAAAATATGGACAACAATATTTTCCAAGATGTAGACTCTCAAAATAAGGACAAATTTTTGAAATAAGGACGGTATGGAATCCCTGCGTATAACTGGTGCGTGAAGAATACTCATTTTTATTAAATTCTAATTCTTAAGAACACTCTCTGTTTTCCACAGAGCAAGCGTTACCGGACTACCGGCAAATGTTTTACCTAAAATCGTTTTAACACTTGAACCACTGGCTGTTTTTTGTGCGCTATCAAGCGTTACAATAATAAATTGAAATGACAAACGGCTCAGCACAGTGAGACATGACATGGGAAAAAGCTTGAGAAAAGTATTTAAGAAAATCATCAATCGACGTGGCAATAACCGGAACTTAAAAGAACAATTGAAGTTTAAAGCAGGTCTAACGTAAAACTCATAACATGTCATAAATTTGAACTTTTAGCGATCCGTTTGACAAATCAAGTTCGATCTGTTTTGCTTGCGGAGTCGCACACCCCAAATGGTTTTGTGCAAAAAACAGAGTAAACCTACAATCTTCTAAACACTACCATGTACGACCTTGTTAAAAGCAAGGCGCATGAAATAAAAAGTTAATATTGTTGCTATAATTTACATTTCATAAAATGTGTATTTTTGACAGAAGAAAATTATGCTTTCGTTCATTCAGCAGATCAAAAAAATCGTTTGCATACAAACGATTTTGCCTACAGTAGCCTACATTTCAAACAAGAGCGGTGCAATTGAAGTCCAACATTCTTTAACCCTCCCTCCCCCCGTCCGCACCTTTTTACACACACGCACACAAACAAATTAATGTTGCATCGTAACACGTACCAAAATCATTTCCATGTAAAAAAACGCCGCGGTGTTAAGGGCGGGGCCCCTGACCAGGTCTGCCCACCCCCCAGTCGGGGGTTTGGGGGATGGTTCCGCTGGCCCTGGAATAGCTAATCCACCGAACCACCTTGGCGGCTTAGCACCTAAAACAGCCAATACCGACTCTCCAAGCTGGATAAGTAGTGACAGCGACGTGGCCAGCGAAAAATTTAGGGGGGTGCTGTACCCGGATTCAGGCAAATCATCAAGAAAAATGGTCTTCATTTCTAAAGAATATCTTCACAAGGAAAAAAGGGGGCTTCCTTTCCCCGACTACGCCACTGAGTAATGGTCAATATAACTGTGAAAAAATATACAGCATGTGAAGCAGAACTGGGTAGAGAATGCAAGAATAACCCTCCTTAAAATGCTTCGCCGAAGCGCCGTATTAATACTTTTGCAGGGCTCCCTCTTACTGGTATCAATTGCTAAAATCTCAAAAAATCATCATAACATACAGAAGTGGTTTAATGGCCATCTAAACTTTTTATACTTAATTTGATTAAATTTGAAACCGAAGGGGTCATTTTTTTTTGAGGACGCCATTGACAAACTTTTTATCACTGATCGGGTGGCCTCTCTTTCTCGGGTGGCTCTGGGGCTATAGCCCCCCTTAATCCGGCTCTGGTAATAACTACGCATAATCTCACTGTTAGAAGTCGCTTCGGCTTCACTCCGATTCAACATACAATTCCACTGTGGATCCTATCCGACAAAAAAAAACGCTTACTCAGGCTCCGGATCCGGTCCATACTCATCTCTGCCGGACAGCAGACACTGATTGAGCACAGATAGTGATTCCACATGGCTCTACTGTTAGTAATAGCTTATATCAGTGCTATTCAACCGCGTATACGGTATACCCTACTAGTGTATACGAGAATAAATTTGGGGTATGCAGCTGAACTGAGGTATACTAGGGGTATACAAGCAGCATTACAGGTATGTCATCAAAGACAAAGCTCATAAACTTTTCATTCAATGTACCATTGTTCCATTATCATGTCTAGTTTTTAATGGTTGCAAAAAGTAAGAACCCACTGACTTTCTGCATCATAATCAATTTTTGATGTCATAATTAATGGTGATTATGACATTAAAAATTTAAATGTGACGCGGAAAGCTCGTGAACTTTTGGAACCTTTTACACTGGACATGTGGGCAGGGTAAATAATACTATTCAAGCGTTTTTGCAAACTCTTTAGGGGTCATAGACTCTATAGGTTAAAAACTTCTCGTGGTCTTTTTCTCTACACAGTTATTCTGTCTGCATGTCGTGTTTATTTGGCAAAAAAAATAACGCGGGCTTTCTGTATCATAAATAAGTTTTAATGCCATTAGGAACTTAAACGACTTTCCTTTTTTGAGCCAGTACATGAAAGAGTCTGAATGGAAGTTTGAGGACGCTTCCGCAAGAGACAACTGTCGACACTTATCGTTGCTCACTTAAACTTGCTTGGTGATAATTCGTGTGCATACTTACCTGAAGGCAATGACAAACGTCTGGATGCAAACTCTTGGATTATTCAGCCATTTAATGAAGAACCAACAGAGGATGAGGAATTGCTGGAGCTTCGTGCTGGTTTAAACCAAAAGATTGCTTTTCAAGAAATGGATTACTCAGAGTTTTGGGTTTATCTTCTTGAATTTTTGGAATATGAAAATCTTGCAAAACGTGCCATTGATATCTTAGTACAGATTCCTACTACTTATTTATGTGAAGAAGGGTTTTTCAGTCTTGTGGAAATCAAGTCAAAAAAAAGAAACTCAATAAACTTTTTGAATTTGATTCTTCAATGCGAGGAGGGGTTGAGAAAGAAATAACACCGCGTTGCCTCCGAATTGCCGAAACTATGCAAGACCAAGCAAGCAATTAAACAGAGTATTAAACTTCGTTTTTTGTACTTTTGCGTGCTTAACATCATGTGATCGAAGTTTTCCGTTTGTAAGTTTACTGCTTGTACGTTTTCTGTGGCCAATTACACATTACTGGGTATACGAAGTTCTTGAAAAATTGTAATAGGTATACCACAGAAAAAAAGGTTGAAGAGCACTGGCTTGTAGATACACTGTGTGATGTTTGTAAACTAAACCACGTGACCATTGACCAACCAAGCATTAAATATACAAAACTGTTCAAACTTTTTGATTATTTATTTTGCGTCAAACTTTTTGCTTATTTATTTGGCGTTTGATTATTTATTTTTGCGTTTGACTATTTGTTTTTGCGTTTGATTATTTTTTTCTGCGTTTGATTTTTTATTTTTGTGTTAGCTTAATTGCTTTTGCGTTCAGCTGTATGTTTTAGCGTTGGTATAGATATACAAAAAAAGCATACACTGCAAATAGAGTGAACTGTTGGCGCCTCATACGGCCGCGCTTAACAGTGGTTTGCTCCAGAGCAGGCGTCATAGATGAAAATCTTAAAATCTCCTGGACCAGAGCTGGAGCTTTACATTTTATCTAATGCCACTCCAGCCCTGGTTGCAAGATGTCTTGACTTGAGCCGATCGCACAACAGTAGGCACAGATTTCGGTTGGTTCCTGTTTTGAAGAGCTTAAAAGTCCATCACTTCGCTGTTTTCTTCAATGCACTAATGAATATTTTGTTTAATACAAACTTAGTAATTGCGGCAAAACTAAACTTGTTTCTCGATTAACCAAACTATGGCAGTAAAAAGAATTCACGGGTGACACTTTAGCCTACTGCAAGCCATTACACTTGATCGACATGGATAAATAGTAAATACTTTTTGCATAACAGAAAACAAAAGGCGAGCTGGTGCACCACTAAATGAAGGCGAACTGATTCGACAACGCAAAGAAAAACAGGCAATTGCTCAACTGCTGCTGATCTGCGGTTCATTTTTTCTTGGCTACATTCCATTCTGTGGTGAGAAGTGCAAAGCTTTTAACTGATTTCTATGCGCTGTGCTGGAGCTTTTTGTATTTGCAATGCTGTTTCTCCTTTTTGGTGTAGTCACGCTTAAGAGGATGTATCTGGGGTTAATAAGATCAAAAAACCTTTCATAAAGTTGTGCGCCGCTTAGTTCTGCAGATCCAGTCAGGATGAAGCTCAATGTCATCTGTGACATACCTACAGTATACACGTGACCAGTCACCACCCAAAGCACTGCCCAGCTCCAGAAGCGTAAAATGACTATAATTTTTATTTTAATGCGTCATTTGCGAAAAAAGTTTAGTATATAACTGCTCAAGGTTCGACTGTTTTCGATGTTAACATTAGAGCTACCGGAAAAGGTTAAAACCAAGTTAGGGGAGCCCGTATTCCAAGTTTGGTTTACGACTCGGAATTGTAGGTTAGTAACTACGTAGAATCTTCGTGAAGCATTGAGCCGTCCATTCTCCACAGTTTTTCATAGAAGATCAATTAATTTGTTTTTGTTAACTTAGAGTATATGTTCACATTTCATTGATGGTAAGATTGATTTGATATTTGCAGGTCACCATTTATTCTTGGCATACTCTTCTGCAGAAGCAAGAAGAAATTTTACACTCATGTGGTGGATGGGAGCAACTCCGGTAATGCTTTTGCAACTTAGCGAATCTCTGAATCCAATCTTCTATAACTTGGCATCCAGGCGAGTAAAAGTTTAAAATGAGATTGAAGTAAACAAAAAAGCAATTAAAATTCCTGTCGTATGTTATTGATTTCAACGCCCCGTAATTATTATTAAATGTGTGTGGTCATTTAGGATTTCTTAATAATTGACCAGAAACATTTTCATTGGAATACACCCGGCAAGGTACATTACCACAAGCTGAAATAAGTATTTGCATCCGAAGACCTAAATATGCCCAATCTTAATTTGTTTGAGTGACCTCTTAAGACATCATGCATATCATCAAACACCTCTGTAAAAAGCGCATCCTTGATTCAAAAGTTTACTTAGTACTGTAACATTGCCAAGGTTAACACAATCTTTGAACCGGTTCTCATTGTCATTGCAACTCATCAGGTGAATGTGGTAGAAACCTTGTACAACTAATTGGCAATGTTACTGAGTAAATAATTTGATCAAGGTTGTGCTTTCCAACAGAGGTGTCTGATGGCAGGCGTGATATTTTAAGAGGCTACTCTACGAAAGTAAGATTGGCATATTTAGGTCTTTAATTGGGTTCGCATACAGTAGATACTTCAGCTTGAGGTAGTGTACCTTGCTGGGTGTATTCCAATGACATGTTTCTGGTCAATTATAACGTTATTATACGTTTATACTTTACAGGAGATGATTTCAGACTAAACCACAATTTAATTTCACTATTACGTTTCTGATAAACAATGTTTAGACTTGCCAAGTAGGCGTCAGATTTGTGGTCTTTTTTGGCAAAAACTGAAAAATTCAACTGGCGTGCGGGAATTTTAAACTTTATTCAATAAAGCTGATTTTTTGCGAGAAATGCTTTTAGGTAAATTGGCAACTTTTTAGTGTTATTACAGAGGAAAAAAAATTTTCTATTTACGCTCCGGCCCATACTAAAGAGTTCCTTTGCATCTCGTTGCTGTCTGCATAATATTTTTGCTTTATGTTCTTTTGTAAAAACGAGTTGAACCGAAAAACTCGGCAAAACTTTTAAGCACAGATAACAGAGCAAGGAATCTCAATTAACAGCTCAGATGGCCGAGTGGTATAGAGCGTCTGTCTTTTGAGCTGTAGACTCCGGTTTGATTCCGAGTCGGGTCAAACCAATGACTCTAAAATTGGTATTCACAATATCCCTGCTTGACGCTCAGCAATACAGGGACAGTGTGGAGAACAAGCCTGCAAGTTTACTTGTTGTGCCGTTGGGAAAGACACTTAGCGGGATTCCCCCATCTTGGTGTGGTAGACAGATGGCTGGCAACTCCTAAGCGAGCTCGTATAGCGCATTAATCGCTTTCTCGTGGTAGGAGGATAAATATGCAACTAAATAAAATAAAAAAAAACTTTCTCGACTAAAATCTGGGAAATGAAACTAATGCTCTTTCTCTTCAACTTTATTTGTCACCGATCAGATGACCGATGAAGTAGAGCGTATGCCGACGGAGAGACAGACTCCGGTTTGATTCCGGTTCGAGTTAAATCAATAACTTACAAATTTGTACAATGCGGTGTAATATGCTAAAATATTGCAGCTGTGCTGTTCTCACGTTATGATTGTATTTTCAATTTAAATAGGTTTAATTAGACTTTCTATCAGCTTTCCTTCGTCTGTTATCTGCAAAATTTCAGCGAAAAATACCTCCTAGCTGCAATGTTTTATTTCACCTTCAAATCCTTGATAAACATAGTCATGAAAAGTAGTTTTTTAATTCATCACTTTCATTAAGCTTTCTTTCGGCTACGACAGGGTTTCCCAACCTTTTACTTTCTGCGTACCATTTCTGGACCTTTTCTGTAGCTGCGTACCTCCTACCTTAGATGAATTTTTTTTACCATAACAACATATAAGAGCAGTGTTGAAAGGTTTACTTTGCATAAAAAACGAATACGCAATTAAATCCTATGTTCATTATACTCACGGTATTACGCTGTAGCACATAGCAAGTAACACTGCGGCTTAGCATGTGGGCAATACAGCTTTGAACTTTGAAGAAATCTCACCATGTGCGAGTCATTATTGTGAATTGAGCTTTTGGATGGAGGTAGTCTAAGGGTGGGCAAAATTTTTATTGAAAGAGCCACTTGTGAAAAAGTAGAACAACCAAATAGTTGCCACCTACGAGTCAAATAGCAAAAAAAAGAGTCTTTAACCCCACAGGAGATGCAAATGGGGGAGGAAAGAACAAAAATGTTTTCGATCACACGAGAGCTGGAAATGGGGGGTATAAGTGCAATTGCAAAACAAAAAACGGTCTTCGGTGTTCCTCACAAAGAGCTGAAGAGCCACGTCTCGAGGGTCAAAAAGCCGCTTGTGTCTTGCGAGCAGCACTTTGCCCAGCCCTGATGTAGTCAATTTAAATGCAAAATCAGCGATGTTGCTCCCAAGCCCCTGAAGATATCAATTACAGAAGTTCATTACTCCCAAAATATCTGACAAATAGGAAAAGTAAAGAATGAAGTTATGTCTTCTAAAATCTTCCAAATTCTGAAATCTTTTGTTTGGAGGAACTGAAGCAGCTTCTTTTGCAACACAAAAAGACGCACCCATTAGAGTATTCCCTCGAGACCTTACAGTACTTCCGTATATTCTGATCTGTATGGTTTAGCTTCGTATAAAACTCTGCGAGGTCGTTGCTTCTGAGACATCCAAGGGTGTAAGTAAAGTTTAAAAAGGTAGGGTGGCAACTGGCAACGCACAATTTTAAAGCGAAAATCTTCCCAAAATGGGCAGTTTAAACTGCAAAATTTTGGAGGAGTTTTGGCTTTAGCCTGAATGATAAATCAATAGACGTATGAACGCACAAGTTCACGAAAAATTTTCGTAGTATAAGAGTATGTTATTATATTATAAGAGTACGCTACGTCATAGCATAGTCTCCGCACGTGATTATACACAATATAAATATTTCTTAAAGAATTTAACCTTTGTGGTACGCATATCCACTCGTGTGGCTACGTCACCATTCCAGTCAAACTCTTTACGTAGCCAGGGTGAAGAGCAAACAACTAAAGAGCAGCGTCGAAGTCGTCATGACTTCCCGTCCGGTAGGCCAGGAAGGACGCTGCTCTTTAGTTGTTTATACACAATATACATATCTCCAGCTAACCTACAGTATTTTCATGTAACTTGTTTCAGTTGTACAGTAAAAAGTTTTTGTGAGGATTCTATGAAAACAAATTCTTTTTGCATTTTTGGAAAATATCTCGCGTGCCACAGGTTGGGAACCCCTGGTCTAGGATCTTAAACAAATTAATTAGCATACAGAATTTGATCTGCAAATGCTATGATTATAGTGAAATTCACCAGATCACGTCACCTACGATGACGTCATCAACTTAAAATTATTTTTCAAGCAATAGTAGTTGAAGATTCAGTGGAACGCAAAACCGGGAGTTTACGACGCATGGCTGGGACGCGAGACAATGAACGCCATCTAACACTACGCAGCAGACTATAAAAGGCGAATTTGAGGGAAGTCAAAAAACCGACTCAGGTCATGGTCCTGCGTCATTATAACAAATTTCAGCTTTCAATCATGTTTTGCTGATTTCAATTCTATTTCTTGTAATTCTCCTTCCCTATAATACACTGCAAATACCGGTGCTACACAGAAAATATCCGAAAGGAAAACGAATAAATATATATCATTTCTTGTGGTTCCGTAAACTAGCACTTTTGTTTGTAGTAACTGACACTATTTTTTTTTGGGTGGGAGGGCTACTGTTTACTCTACTTCATCAATTATTTTTGCAGTAAAATCCGAGGAGAAACCACGAATTTTCTGAGAAGCATCTTCTGCAAAATGCGTGGAAACAGACCGCAAAACATCCAGATGAATTCAACTAGCCGATCAATAAATGCCAACTCCTCTGCTACAACAACAAAATAGTTGCTACGTTAAAGTAAAGAAACTTTTAACGGCATGCGACTATGCATGAGGTAATGCGGCGCGCAGCTGTCTATTTCGCAGCATCTTTGCGTAATCTTTCTGTTTATCGATCATGGAAAAGTCCCTTGGCTACTTTAGGTATATTATACAAGCGTGTCGCTGCAGCTGCGTGTCAAATGCCGGTAAAAGCACCTTTACGTCTGACCTGTATCGATGTCTATTTATTTTTATTATTGCACGAATGTAAGTTAATCGTTTTTTGTGAGATTGATGATAAAAAAATAGTTTTTAATCCTTAGATGCAAGTAGAGACCCCCACCATTCCAGTTACCGAGCCTCTAAGGTCCACAATTTTTTAAGTGTTATTTTTGCGCTATAAAGTCAAGTGGCAATGTCAGTCTGTCATAAATCGTTTTTAATGCGCATGCTAGGCCCACATTATAAATATACGAGAGTTAAAACACACACAGCGTATTTAAAAAAATTAACAACAAAAGTGTTTAAAATAAACGTACAAGCACAATACAGAAAAAATGCCTACGCAGACTTTTAGCGGCAGTTTTTACAAATATGGCTACTGTTTTATTCACACACATTATTGTGATTTCCGAGTAACAATGTTATAACCTACAACTGTCATGTGGTAAAAACAGCTGCAGAAAATTGCCGGGTTATTGACTCACTCCTGTGCAATTAAATTTAGTTCGCTGCTGGGTAGCACAGCAAAAAAGCTTTCACTCCGGAATTTGCGATTGTAGGGAAGGAGTATTGCTACAAGCAAACCATATTAGGAATCTTCTGTTTTGCTTGACATGAAAGCGAATGTGGCGTTTTAATTTGTTCAAGAAAACAGCATGCTGTACAGAAAAGAAGTACCAGCGCAAAAGATTGCGCAGTTTATTAAAGAAAAAAAACAACCGCCGAATAGTATTAGTATTAGGCCTGACTTTCGCTAATCACCGTACTTTCGAGGCCCGGTTACTAAACACTGAGGGTAGCACTATATAATTGCTGCATTCTTTCTCAAGCACAAAAGCATAGTAGGCTATGACCCGAAAAGCGGGAAACAAACCAATTCTAAGACGAATCAACATTTTCCCAGTTATAAGTTGCTTTTTCGTGACTGATCGATGAACTTATCTGTAAAAAAGCAGTGGTTTTCAACCTTTTTTTTTCAGCAACTCACTTTGCAATCCGACATAACCAAACGACCCCCATCCAAAACTATTGCGTTATTAAACACATGTGATGCAGTTGCGCATGCATTTTGCATAGCAGCAAAAAAAAATTAAGTATTGCAATGTCACCCTGTTAAAAGAGAGTGAATAAATTTATGCATCTCATAGCAGTTGCACTAATGAGATGGCTGGTGCTGCATTTTGGTGACTAGCTTGTCAATGCGTGTCGCGGTAGTGGATAGAGCACATCGCTAATCTAACTCTTCTATTAGTTTATTCCAGGCCTAGTTCTTTATTCCCAGTAATGCTGAGAAGCATGCCTCACACAGCCAGGTTGATGAAAAAGGCATCAAAAGTTTCGCTGTGCCTGCCACTCTAGAATACGAAGCTATCATGTCTTCAAGATATCTCTTTGAAGGCATCCTCCGCTGTCGGGTCATTTTTCAGGGCTATAGGTTAAATTCTTCTTGAGTTGCATCATTTCCGCTGAACACGTTAACAACGTCCGAGTCTGCGACAAAGGGGTTTCTAACAAATACTAAATACTTCTCGCGACCCCCATAAAAATGTCTGATGACACCCATGGGGGTCGCGACCCCCAGGTTGAAAACCACTATTTAAAAACATCGGAAGTTCTAGGTCTTTTAACCAGAGGTGCCTTGGTAAAAGTTGAACTAGGGGGGCCCTGTTCAGTGTTAAAAATTCAGTTGTTTTAAACGCCAACAATCCATAGCCTTTAAATCGTGTAAAGCTTAATTGCTCCGGTTTCAGTCACCTACAGTAGCCTATGGTTTACAACGTTTGTTACAAGCTTATTTCCGATTCCAAAACATTAGTTTATGTCAGGCATGGGCAACATACCGCCCGCGGACCATTTAATGCGGCCCGCCGGCACTTACAAAAACCTAAGCATCTAAAGGTACCGTGAATCAAACCGAAGACCTTTTTTCGCTCTTCCAACCACTGCGGCCCTAATATTGGCAGTTGCTTATGATATTAAATACGATTCATCCAATAATCTGGCCCGCCAACGTCAAGGACTTCATTATCCCACATATGGCCAGCCGACTAGCAAAATTGCCCACCCCTGGTTTATGTTACAGGTAGTTAGGCCTACAGTGGTTACAATAGCGTCAAACTACGTCAAAACCAGAAAGTCATTTTTGAATAATTGGTTGGCGGTACAGAACTTGAGAATAGCTTTGAAAAAAGCTGTTTTCGCGTTAGGCTTCAAGAAACCCTCTGTCATAACTCTTTTTGAGTGGCTTTGAAAAAAGCTGTTGTCCCAGAAGCTTTTCGTGACGCACTCTTCAGTGGGTAATCGCGTCAAAGTGGAAACGAGAGAGCAAAATCTGGCGATTGATAAATCTCAGTTTCGGACGGCAGCGAAGCGGTAGTCACATCAACGAATGCATTCGAGCGCGGGAAAGTCACGCATAGTTCTGATTGGCAAGTCGTGCGAACCTAAATTCTACTTGAACAGTTTAAAAGTATAGACAAACTCTTTCTGTCTGCATAGATTAGGTCGCCGTACTTTAATGCAGCTTGCTTCGAGCAGACTAAGATGGAAAGGGCTGCGCGCAGAGTCCAGAATAGAAAATTGATCATCGTTGTAATTGGCAGCACATTGGTCGTTTTCTAATAGGTGTTGTCCAATTGCCGAGTCACATTCTGGAGTGGGTTGTTTACGCTTGCACGCTCGGTTAGGTTGCACCCGCTGGGAGGCTGTGTGCTGTTGTAGCTATTTTGGAACGTGCTGCTTGATGCGGTCTTGAAGTCATTGAGCTGTTCTACTTACGTACCGACTGTCACAGTGGCACTTATACTCATAGATGACGGAACTCTTTTGAATGGCAGGTAGAACATCCTTCCGACTAGCTGGCAGCATTTGTCTGGAGACAAATACAGTCCGTAAAGCCACGGATCCATAACAGTTTTCAACAGCGATTCGGAAGTTCCTTTCTAGTGTCAGCGCCGCCTTGCCAGTGTAGGTGACCCGGAGGTAAACTGGACACTTATCAGGGCCAAACCGCTTGGGGCGTGAAAACTGCGTGATCTTCTTGGATATTTGTTCAAGAACAAAATCCTCAGGGTATCCATTGTCCAGTAAGATTTTCTTGATTCGGTTGATTTCTTCCTTCAGTTGGCCTTTGGAGCAGATCTTCAAGGCACGATGAACAAGCGTTGACACTAAACTGGCTTTACGTTTTATCGGTGTAAAGGATTCCCAGCGTAGGTACTGGCCTGTGAACGTAGGTTTGCGATAAACTTTCGTTTCGTAGCAGCCCTTCGTGTGTTCAACGTGGACGTCGAGGAAAGGAAGAGAGTTGTTCTTCTCCTTTTCAAAAGTAAACTGAAGAGAGGAATGTAAACTGTTAAGTCTAATTAAAAATTCCTCTGACTCTTTTTCATTTTGAAAGATGACAAAAGTGTCATCGACATACCTGAAATACACGGCAGGTTTGGATATTTTAGAAAACAGCGTTTCTTCATAATATCCGACGAAGATGTTGGCTAAAGAGGGGCCAAGCGGTGAACCCATAGCCACTCCATCTATTTGCCTGTAGGTGGTGTTGTCAAAACTAAACTCAACCGCACTTGTGGCACTGTGCAACAGTTCCACAAACACCTCTTTTGGAATACAAGGTTGAGAATCAGGGATGTTATACAGCGTGTCTGCACATATCGCGATGGTTTCATCTAGCGGGACATTTGTAAACAAACTGCTTACATCGAACGAACACATAAAACTATCGATCTGCCCGTCCAGTTTTCGAATGTAATCGGCAAACGTGAACGAGTCAGAAATGCAGAGTGCTGCGTAACGGTCCAATACCGGTTGCAGTAAGCTGGCTAACCACCTGCTTAATTCATGGTGAGCCGAATTTGTCTTTTATTTTTCCAAGGTAAGCGTTTCTAATTTTTGTCAAATAAAAACTGCCCCCCTTCACCAAAGCCTTGCCCCCAGCTTTCCCCCCTCCCCCTCCTTTCAACAAAGTTTGGCTACGCCACTGCGTAAGAGAAAAAGAAAACTGAAATTACAAATGACAGTCTGCAGTAATCTGCCAGAAAAACACAGGCCTACCTGCAGAAGTCAAATGTACGGCAGTAAGTACAAGGGCACACGACGCAATTTACTGGAAACGAACAGAAGAAATACAAGAAATCATTATCCTAATGTTACAGCAGCTTCCAACAGTCAATTATTTTGCAAATCATGAACGACGCAGCAACAATGAAAGAAAATTCTTAAAATGTCATCAAAAATACTCCAACTTCTGATATGTTTATTGAATTGGAAAAAAAAGCCCAACCACCCAAAGATCAATTTAAAAAACTCAACTCCGCTTTCGACAAGACATAGGCAGCCAGTTTTGTCTGCAAACTCTCGATGTGATTGTAAAATCACTCCCACGAACATCCCACAAACGGTGTGGTATTATTCCGTCACTGAGCAATAGAATACTGCCTGACCAGTGTTCAAGGTACTCTGCTTGCGAATTTTTGCTCGACAGACTCGAGTGCGAAAATACTGAATAATAATTAGCACTAAAAGTTTGCTATGACTTGAACAGTTGAGTCCCCCCTGGGCCCCCCTCAAAACATTTTTTAAGAGCACGGAGGGCTCAGCACCCCCCCCCCTTAGCCCCCCACCAAGACACCCCTGCTTTTAACCTCTAAATGCAATCATAAGGTGCATGTAACGATAAAACTGTTTAGTATGTTTTGTTTTAAATTAATGCTTTGTCTACTGTAGAAGGTTCTAGACCGATGCGTTGTTTTTCAAAGTTTTATTCGTGGGATTGCTTCGTAAGGTTGCATTATGAAGTCATAATTTTCTACTGACGTAATTTTTTTCGTGAATATTCTGGACAGATCTCTCCATTACGTAATTTCACTGGATTAAAATTGGTGCTTGTGACGTCACAATTGTGTTTACTGTGGTTTGGTGTGAATTTTTGGATGTCATATGATTTTTGTTCTTGTTTGACGTCACAATTGTGTTAATTATAGCTTGGTGAATTTTTGCATGTAAGCATGGCTGGGGTTGCTCTTGCAACTGTTGGTGATGGGGGATGGGCTGTTCTCCGACCCAACATGTGAAAGTCGTTCTGGCTTCCCATTGAGAAGGCCAGGTAGGACGACGTTAAGTCTATTTGTTCACTGTTGTACCTTGGCGACATGGGGAATTTAACTTAAGTGGTTATCTAACGTGATGTTAGGTACCACAAAAATTGAATTCTTTTAAGATATAGACATGCGGAGGAGTGCTTGGCTGACCAAGTTCATACACTCGGTGCAATGAATGAAACCCCGCATGAGGGAGGATGTTGAGGGCTAATAGGCCGAAGCAGGGCTATACCTCTCTGCGACTTTATGCATGTCATATGATTTCTCTTCTTGCTTCCTTTTAGAAATGTTATAAAATATTCCCGAATTTAAATTTAGAGTGTAAATAGGCGTAAATTTTCGAGTGTAGATTTAGTGGGCGTAGAGTAAGCAATGTTGGTGCATGCTGAAGGGTATAGCCCTTGTTGTATAGTGATACTGAAGTAAGCAGTGGTGCTTGTGTTTAGTGAAAAGTAGTACGGTGAGTACCGTAGTTAAGTGAGTTAAATTGGGTCGATTATTATATTCGTTTGGTGAAAAAGGTCTTGGTTTTCTCGTGAGGTCAGATCTAAGAACGAGTTAATTCCTACGGTTTGTCATACAATTCTCATCAATCGTCCTGTCGGCGAAGTAATGCAATTTCCTATTTCGCGACAGTGCACAATCTTCATGTTTCGTTGCTGCGATCATGAGGTCTGGATTTCTTATTTCTATTATTGTGTATTGTATGTACATAGCAGTAGTTCAAGTTTTTATGTTTGATTGCCGTACCATAATTTTGCAAGTTTTTTTTTTGTTTTGTTTTGGCGTAAATCACAAATAAACTAGACTACTGTAGTTTTTAAGCATATATTATTATAGGCCTACTGCTACTGTTGAATATTTTCGCGCTTTCAGTGATTGCCCTTATCAGAAGAAGCTGCCAGTTGTTGCCGTCGAACGTTCTGCTTTGATTTCTTTTTTTGTAGGCTGATAGCGTCTTTTCAAACTACGGTACCCTTTACTTTTTCCCCGCGTTGCCTTCTTCGAGTCTTTCTTGGACTTTTGTTTGCATCTCAGATGGCCGAGTGCTAAGAGCGTCCGCCGCTGAAGCTGTTGATTCTGGTGTGATTCCGAGTCGGGTCGAATCAATGACTTTAAAATTGGTATTCACAGCTTCCCTGCTTGACGTTCAGCACTAAAGGGACAATCTTGATGCATTGTGGTGAAAAAGCCGGAAAGTTTCACTTGTTGCAGGGAAAAGCACGTAGCGGGAATGCCCCATATTGGCGAGGTAAACGGAGGGCCGGTGACTTTTAATTGAGCTCATTATAGCGCTTTCATCGCATTCTCGTGATAGGAGGATAAAATTTAATATGCAACTAAATTCGAAATACAAAATATTTTTGAAAGCCATAGCAGGTTTACAACTGCTCTAGGTCAGAATTTGAACCAATCGATTACCCGTGTAACAGCGCACTTGAATTTTGTCTGCTACGTCTGTACCACAAAGATACTCGTACGGGTTGTATTAGTTTCCGTCGTCTTAACACAAAGAAAACATACTGCCACTTAAACTGCATGTAAATAAAATTAAAAATACGTCATACACTTACTAGCAATGTGGCACCTCGACTGATAATTTTACTATCACCTTTTACAATCATAAATTTCAAACATATAACATTGACTCTAAATAATATATCATGGTTAGAAAAGAAACATCTGTTATCTCGCCAAACACTAAGCAAATTTGTCGTTCATTTTAGTCTCACACTGTGCAAGAAATGTGCGTCCTTACTAAACTAGCAAGCAATTTGCGTCGCTTGTTGTAACAAAAAAGGAAGGAATTCTTACATTAAGTAAATGAGCACTGCACTGCAACGACGAGATGACTACCCTGTGCAGAGAGAAGGAGATCAATACGCGTTGAGCGAACACAAAAACGGCGTTTAAACTTCACGGCAGTAACATCCCGGGCTCCTTAAACACACGTGCCATTACAAAGTGCTCAATACTATTTTAGTGATTTTAAGTCAAATGCTTTGAGAAAGTGTTTACAAACAAGGCTTATCGTAAATATAATACAACACCAAAAATCAGGATTAAATCTACACAAACAGAGAGATACGTGGAAACGTAATTTATGCACAGTTTTACTGCAAATCACTTTGATTTGACTCAGAATCATTTGTCGAGTGCAAAAATATCAGTTTTGTAATGGGTCGTACAAGAATAGAGAGTTTAGTACGAATTCGTGCGGTGCTGACCAAACCAGAATCATCAGGAAATACCTCTAAAATGCGACCTAGACGCCAATTGTTACGGGTAACTGTGAAATCACACATAAGGGTCATGTCGTTTGTTTTCAAATTCGTGATGACTCGATTTCACTTTTGACGTTGTTGTAATTGTGGCACGTACTCTTTTATCGAACGCGACCAGAAGACATTAGCCAAATATTGAACTTGACGCCACTGTTTGCGGGAATAGACGTCAGTAACGTTGAAAACACCTGGAGGTAATGATGCTGAAGTCTTCGGTGGCAAGAGATAATTAGGTGTGAGAGCTTCAAAATCGTCTGAATCATCTGAGCTTGGAGTCAATAGACGGCTATCGATGATAGATTCAGCTTCACAAAATAAGATCGTAAGTGATTCATCTGTAAGAACTTGCTCTTGGCAAAGCGAATTAAGAATCTTACGCACAAATCTGATTTGGCGTTCCAAAACGCCCCATGGTGAGAAGCCCCTGGAGGATGAAACACACAAGTTATGTTCTTCTGAGCCAAGAAGTCATTTATTTGCTCTTTATTCCAGGCTCGAATTCCATCTCGCAATTTTTTATGTCCTAGTCCAACAAAATTTGTGCCGTTATCGGACCGGATTTCCTTAGCTTGACCTCTCCCGGAGATAAACCTGCGTAAAGATTGCATGAAGGATGAAGACTCAAGACTGTAAGCAAGTTCAATATGAACAGCCCTTATTGTGAGGCAGGTAAAGAATATGCCATATCGTTTAACTTTGCTTCTTCCCTGGCGAAAAAAAAGGGTCCAAACAGGTCAACTCCCACGAAAGAAAAAGGAAGGTGGTTTGGCGTAAGTTGTTGTCTGGGAAGATAGGCCATTTTTTGATTGGCCGGTTTGCCGCTTAGCCGCTTGCATTGAACGCAAGATGAAAGCACCTTACGAATCGATGAGTTGGATTTGATGATCCCATATTTTTTGAAGTTTAGCTTGCGCGTGTTGACGCCCTTCATGAGCTAGTTTCACGTGAGCATCTCTAATTAACAGAGTTGTCACTGGATCAGAGTGCGGCAAGACAATGAATGAATGGCATGTGGGTGTAAGTTAGCGTGCTTCAGTCTACCACCAAATCTTAATAAGCCCATGCTCAGAAATGGATCAAGTTTGAAGAGTGTGCTTGACCTTTTAAGGATTATTGGCTGACGGTGAACGAATCTCTTCAAAATAATGCTTTTGCTGTACGAAGCCAATAAGTTTGATCTCTGCATGAGAGGTTTCGGTTACAGTTAAAGGGCCATAATGATTGAAAAGTGCCTTCTTACTAGCGACGCAGTCTTTTTAGGAAGTGGTGCTTCAAGTAGAGTGATATCCTGTTCCAGTAGTTGCATTCTCGCGGTTTTGAGCTTATTTGCTGACAGGGCAATTGCAAAGGAGTTGATGCATACGCTGGTGCTTGCCTAGAATGAGTATACGATACACTTTTTGAATCTTAATGTTGAAGTTAGTAGTTTGACTCTGTTACGATCTAGTTTTCCTTCAACATTACAATAGTTTGTTATATCCTCGGTTTCGTTGCTGGTCGTGTTCTCTCAGAGCGATCCACTGACAAACCCAAGAAATATTTTCGCCCTCAACTTACAATGGGTTTATTAATCAAGAGTTGGTCAATGATCAGTGGCGCCGCCAGGGGGAGGGGGGCGCAAAAGGAGCAAGTTGCCCCCCCCCCACTTTTATTTTGGGCTGTTTTTCCAGTTCGTGCAAATCCGTTGAGAAAATTTTTTCGAGGATATATCCCCCGATCCCCCCCCCCCCCCAAACTTTTGTCGGTTCGTTCCACTGATGAAACAAGCCGTGAAAATGTACTGTTTGACGTAAGAATTTTTTTTTTGTTTCAAACATAAACTGATTAGGCTTACCGTCCTGGTTATACTGAATGCGTCAATGGCCTTGGTTACGTCACCGAGGCAAGGTAGCCTAGCAGAACTCAAATGTATCCTACAGTTCTCCTCACATTAGAGTCAGCGTACTGAGGAAGAAAAACTAAAAAGCTAGAGTTCAGTTACGTTGCGAAATATTACTTTGATTTTTTTTTTTCGCTTTTATAGGGATAGTATTCCTGCGTTATTATAAAATAATAAAAGTCTTTTTTGCGCTAAACCTCAATCAAAGTTTTTTCGAAATATTATTTTGTTGCTGATAAAATACAGGAGTAATGTTTTTTAGAACCTAAATTTTTTACAAAGCTTATTACTTAATTAAAAAGCGATAAGTATTTATCTACAATTTAAGTTTTAGCCTATGCAACCAAAAAGATAAGTTTTAGTGTATGATATCTGCATTTCCTCAATCAATTTGAGCAAAATTACGGTATGTGCCATTAGTGAAACATCGGGCAGAACACCGGGCAAATCAATTTAGATTAAATAGTAGCAGAGCTGGATGTCTTGAGACACGTTTTTGAGTGTCTCGATCTCGTTTCGGTCTTGCTATGCCAATGTCTCGTCTCGGTCTCGGACCTTGAAAGTCTCGGAAAATGGTCATGTCTCAATCAAGACATGAAAAAATTTTGGATTTGAAACAGCATTCAGGTCTTTGATACGGAAGCAACAATGGTACTTACCCGATGTATTCAAAGTAAAACATTGTGCGTGATTTCGCACTTTGCAAAAACAGTTGGCCACATTTTGTTTGGACCATTTTGCTTTGTTGTTCACGCCTGCAGAATTGCAGGCTTTTGCTTTCTTTTTGTGAGCAGCATATATGAAAACTGGTCTATTTCAACCACTAAGCACATGCATTCGATGGTAATCTACTCTAGACCAGGGATGTCTAACCTTTTAATTTATTAGGGGCCCATTGCAAAATTAAATATTTAACTGGGCCGCAAAGCGACCAGAATTCCAATATTTCATATTATAGTTCTAAGAAAAAAAATTAACCATTGATAGGTAGGCCTTGTACTGAGCCGCATTTTGCTGAAAATGCATCTTTTTTAACAACAAAGAAAATTTAAAAATCCATTAATATAATTAATTAATGTAATAATTAATCCAATAATGTTAATTTAGTTTTAACTTTTAACAATATGACCTTCACTCAAAGACATATCGACCGCTAGCCACGTCTAAAAAATTGATATAGGCCTGTTTTTTATGGGCAAACGGTGTGTCAAATCAAAAAATTTTCAAGAGAGTAACGTGTCATACCGTATATGCTCAAAAAGGGGCCCGGGCCCTTATTTTTTTAGTAATGGGTCTCAACCAGGCGCTTAAACAAACAGGCGCCTAAATGGGACAGGGCGTTTAATAATATGCGGTGCCACACGGGCATCGCGATGACGTTTTTTTAAAGAAATTTCTTGTTTCAAAACGGCGTCTTTTAGATAAAATGGGTCTGTTAGGTCATAGTTAGACCTCCGCATTGAAGCAGATTGTTTTGAATCAAAGCTTCTGGCCAAAAAACGGATATTTCCTTGATAATTATGTCAGTATTAACAATTGGTTATAGTTTTTCAATGAAAATATTACATAATTCATTCAAATTGGACATAAAAAGGTTTGTGATGGTGAGAAATTTGCTGTATGTTACCGCTTGTTTGACAAAGTTGCATATTATCGCTCGCTGCATTGCCGAACAAGCGGTTGGTGTCAGGGTGGACTGAGCTGAAATACATTTACCGGGCGACTATTCAAACACGGGCTATTATTTTTTTGGAAAGCTTTTCAGACCAGGCCTTTATTCAAACAGGCCCTTAATCAAGCAGGGGCCCTTGTTCGAATGTATACGGTATGTCATAAAATTAAGATTTCTACAAATTTGTTCACTATGAAAGATGCTATTCTCGTCTGGTTTACAACAGCTATCAAAAGATTATTCAAAGTAGTCCAGGCCCAAAAAAGGCTTCAAATCGAAAAAAGTACAGGGATTATAGTTGCAGGAAATTTGGTTACCGACATGGGAAGTGCTTCCAGATTTGAGCTAGCTCTTTTTATGAGAAAGTTATTAACCAGGTAGATTTTCAAAAATGCATGGTGTCACAATGACTTTAAAATGTTTATGTTAATTAATTTATTATT
The DNA here is from genome assembly GCA_964006365.1 of Trididemnum miniatum. NCBI lineage: Eukaryota > Metazoa > Chordata > Ascidiacea > Aplousobranchia > Didemnidae > Trididemnum > Trididemnum miniatum. Next base: position 6,032,763 of record OZ023237.1, read on the forward strand.
TATCAAATATAAAGTATCTTGATAAAATTTCATGAATACTCTCGTGCTCAATACTTGATAAACTTGCTAAAAGTTGTTTTGACAGAGGATAGAGGGCTGCAATGCCGCCATCCCTGGTCTAGACCAACATAGCCTACCAATGACTTTTTGTTTAAAGTTTTTTTGACATCTTTTTCGTTAGATTAAAAAAGAATATTGGGCCGTGTGATCGTCTGCGAGAGGTATTGCTTACCTTGCAAGCTACAAGGACTTAAATCTTCTGTGATAATAAGCTGTTTCTTTGTTATTATGGTGAACTCGTTAAATCATTAATTGTAATCATGAAAAGGATATGACCAATAGCACATTTATAATAGGCTACATCAGTTCATAACCGCAACGGCTTTTTTGCTTCAATTGTTTCTGCTTATGTCATTTTGCTATAAAGTTATTTCAATAACTTGGCTTAGTAGAGCCCATACTCCAGAGTATTACTGTCGTTTTTATATTTTACTAATTTTTGGTTTATGAAGTCTCGTCTCGTGTCTCGTAACTTTAAAGTCTCGTCTCGGTTGCGAAGCTATGATGTCTCGGTCTCGAAGCTATGATGTCTCGTCTCGGTAGGTTCGGTCCTCGTTCCAGCTCTGAATAGTAGCGTCGTTCGAACTTGTTCAGCGGTAGCAAGAGTCAAGACAAAAAACACTTTTTGGTTTAATTAGCCTACATCAGGGCCAGGGAGTGAGGATAATAAAGAGTAGGATTATAATACGGACTATTGCGAATCATACCAAAATACTTTGAAAAAATGGTATTCACAGCTTTCTTGCTTGGCGCTTAGCATTGAAGGGAGTGAGAAGATTCCACCTTAATGTTGTAAACAGATGATGTCGGTGAAAACGGACATTCAAGAAACCCTAGATACTGATGAATCGGTTGAAAAGTTCTCTTTTGCAGCCCCGCGTCGCATGAACTTACGTTAATTGTATTTTTTGTCAGTGATAAACCGACATTGTTGGATTGAGAATTTCATTTTTGTCTCCACTTCGATGAAAACGACTCAATCGTCATACATTAGACCTCTCCGGTGATTCTAAGTTTCCGATTAATATTTAGTTGTAATTACCGCTTGTTAAGCATCAACCAAGCAGCGACTTCTCATAGTAAAGCATTTTTTCAAAGGGTTAGCCAATGAAGCTTGGATGCAGTGACGGATCTAGAGGGGGGATGTGGGGGATGCACCCCCCGCACCAGCTATTTTCAACAATGCTTTGAATGAATAAATTTTTTCTATAATTTTGAACCTCTTCATAACAGTATGCCTGAATCGCCTTAAGCGCGCATAATCGAAACTGTGCGAACAAAAAGCATCATATTTGGTGAAGCACTCAAAGTTAGGGGCCTAAAATATAAACAAAATTTGCCTGAAAATTGTTCAAAAAGCACTCTAATGGCCATAACAGTACGTAAATTTTCAACATTTGTCCGGGTGAGCATGCCCCCGGATCCCCCTAGAGCAGGGGCGTATTCTCCAGAGGTTCAAGGTGTTCAGCGCACACTCTGCGATATCTCAGGCACACACGTTAATTACATTTAACTAAAATATTTGGATTTTCTCGTCTTTAAATCTTTGTAATATCAGCGCAATCTGAGTTCTTTTTGCTTTGATGAACGACAAATCGCTTTTTTTTCAACGCTGACCGATGACGCAACATTCTCTTGTATGGTAGGTTCAACAGATATCGTCGAACACAAGCGAGCCAGACCTTTTTCATTGTATTCTGAATCATATTATTTAGCGGAGAGTGACTTTTTCTCTTTCCACACGATACAAATGCAAAAAATGTCCTATTTGAAAGTTGAACCCATGCTCAATCACGCCACAGCAAATTGCTTTTTTCATCGCAGAAGAATGATGCAATGGCTCTCTCTTAGAGCAGGTTCAACAGGTATCGTTGAACACAAGCAAGCCAGACCTTTTCCATTGTATTCTACATCGTATTAGGATGCGGTTGCGAGTAATTACTTGTGATTTTTGAAAGTGTGGCGGTCAATATATACATTTTTAAGTTGTTGGTCAAATTCAAATCGTAGGTTAAATTAGTGGAATGGAAGTAAGTGTTGAGAGTATGATTGAAAAGCCGTTTTGTAGCAGAGATTACGACGAAAAATTGGAAATAGCAAAAGCTAAAATGCCGACACCAAAACTAAATGTAGCATATTAGGCTGCTTGAAAAGGCGCTTGATGTTGATTCGCGTGGTTGCATTAAACTTTCGAGCACTTCCACACATTTGTTTAATAAATGGCAGCATGCGGCAGCAAATATTGTAGAGGAGCACACCTCTAAAAAATGCTCACCGTACGCCACTGCCCTAGAGTCATTTTGTCACTTAAGTTGCTCAAAATTAACTCTGCCGGGAAAAACTACTCTTGAAAAAGAGACGAAATTTGATTTCCTCTCCCTGAAAAGTTTTTAAATACGCCCCTGACATAAAAACATTTTCAAAGGGCTTATTTAAGCCCGTTTCCGTGTCTAAACGTCTTATAATTAGTTAACATTCAACCTAATTTAAAATTACATCCCCCCCACTAAAAACTTTCTGGATCCGCTTATGCTTGGATGAGTGGGAGTTGCCCCACGAGTTTAAGGTTGACCCATCACGCCTGGCTACTGACAATTTGTTGTAGGCTACTTGCGTGTTACTGCGTAGATTTGCTGATAATACGGTTGCTAATCAAGCCTAGCAGCATACAGTTAAAACATCACGTTGCTGGTGTTAGTCAGGAGGGTATTTAGTGGGAGGCATTGTGTCATGGCCCCCCCTTTTGACTCTGCCTTTTAGTAAAAAAGAACAAAATTGATGGTGCCAAGTGACTGAAATATGCCAGACTCTTTTGATGGTTTCTGCAGCTTATCGCCAGGGGCTAGAACGAGGGGTATGCATCCTCCCACCAGCCACTTTCGAAAAGTTTTTGATGTATACAATGTTTCCATGATTTCGTTTTTCGAACCTCTTCGATAGCAATAAGTCTTACGCCTTAAGCACGCATAATCAAAAATGTGCAAACAAAATGCATCATACATGGCGAATCAATCAGAACTAAGGTCAAAAAGTTTAAACAAAATTTGCTTGAAAATTATTCAAAAAGCACTAAAATAGCCATTACAGCATGTAAATTTTCAAACTTTTTCTGGGGGAGCATGCCCCCGGACTCCCCTAGAGCTTTTCTTGTTCCTCCATCAGCTTCAAATTTGTTCTGCCGAAAAAATACGCTTAAAAAATACGAAAAGTATGGACCTTCTTTTTATAACTTCTCGCTACACCACTGGTGTTAGTCATAAGCTCACGATTTCGTTGTTCTTAGCTTTACTATAGTTCATTTTGCGACGAAAAAGCTCTTCTGACATCAAACCATTAGCTTCTTGATTGAATGACAGTAAGTTCAGCTGCAATATTCGAAACAAGCCATCATCAACGCCTTCTTCCTTGATGCTAACTTAGTTTCTGCCAACTTAAGCCGAATGCTCTCAGCGCGCGGTTACGAGCCGGCGTGGGGATTTCCCGTACGTGACGTTATTAAGTAGAGACGTCATTTTGCCACCCAAGTTTTTTACCCTGGCGGCGCCACTGTCAATGACCAATGGACCATTGATAAGAGGTGAAATGAGCATCGGTAGTTGCATTTTCTAACCATAGCTTTAGCTGTGCACCTGTTCAACCAAGAATATCACATGCCTTTTCGAAACTTTTGCTATGATCTAAAACAAAGTTGGTGATAGCCTACAATACATGAATTTCATATTATTAACTACAAAAGCAAGCTTTCACTCAGAAATGTTTCCATTCTTGCTAGAGATAAGCAATTGAGAAACATCGATTAGAACTTAGAAACAAAAGCAATTTTTTTTTGCTACACACTTTACTTCTTAGAGCATGCATGGGCAACCTACTGCCCGCGGGCCAAATCCGGCCCGCCAAGGATTCTCATCCGGCCCGCCAATAAATTTTGTAGGGCTGTAGGCCTATGTAATATATCGATATTCATTTATTTTATAGAATGTGTGTTACGAAAGATCTAGCCCGAAAGAAAATGTCACTATTTGGGAGTACTTATATCTGCGAGCAACTGTTCACCAAAATGAAGCACACTAAGTTGAAAACTAGATCAAGACTGACAGATTGTCATCTTGAAAATAGTCTAAGAGTGGCCGCCTCCAGCATAGCACCAAAAATTGACACGTTGGTGAAAAAGCACCAAGCCCAGATTTCCCATTAGAAAGAAATTTAATTAGACATTACTATTAGTTTTATAGCATGTTTGACATGTTAAGATTGACAATTCATTGGGTTCAATAAATTTTTCATTTTCATTATTACAATTATATGTCGATGCAGAAATTACAGATAAAATATGGTGAAAATGCTGCCTATATCAATATAGGTATACATTTTTTATGGATATCCCTGTGCAAACAAAATTGAAAACACAATGCATGTAAAATAGCATTACATGATGAATACAATCCAAACCCCACAAAAATATGTACCTAGATTACACTTAAAATCACAATTACGGCTCCGGCTCTCGGTCAAGTTCCAAATGCACATTTTGGCCCCCAGTGACGAAAGGTTGCCCATGCATGTCTAGGAGCGTGCCTTGCGCAGTAAGACTTCTTCCAACATGCAACAATGAGCTGCCATGCAGCAAAGTTTCCTTGGGCTATTAAAGCGCGTTTTCTTGCAATCGTGTAGATAGGTTATGTTTCAACAAGCACGAACACTACATATTCTTGTTCCTCACGCACAATGCACATTCAACAGTGACATTGCAGCAGAAAGAGAAAAGGTTGTGGTTTGGTAACCTAGTTTAACATAGGCCTATTTTGTATTCGAGAAAAGCGTTAATTGCAAAGTGTTTTTTTTTATTATTGGTTTAGGAATATTAGCCTAATCCACGTCTTATGCGAGTTTTAAACTAGAAAAGGTGTCTTATAAGTCACAGCTTACAGATTGTAATAACAAATGAAACAGCACTGCTGACGAGGGGTCAGGCGGAGTTATGCAAGGTCAATTGCGATGTACCATAAGCATTTTTGATGCATTACTTTTGCTGCCTTGTTGTGATGTGCGTAACTTTACTGCAATACCACGCTCATTTTTAAACTTTTAAACTCGCCTGAACGCTAAGTTACAGAAGATCGGATTTAGAGTTTCCCTGAGTTGCAAGAGCATCGTGGGAATTGTTCCTAACCACCACATAAGTGTGAAGTTTCTTCTTGTTTCACAGGAAGAATTAACGTTAAATATGTGGTAAGCTGCAAAAACAATTCAAGCAAATTTTATCATTTACGACTAGTGTTGTAAGTCAAAAAACACGAGTCGTTTTTTTCTATTCTTTGGCTTTTGTCAAATTCATATGTTTAACAGATATATTTAAATAAAGTGATACGTAATTTTGCTGCGTGTTGCTGTTGCAAACATTTGGGGTTGAGTAAAATGCTGAAAAACACGTTTATGGTGAGAGTATTTCGTTCACACATTTTTTGAAATTGTAAGTTAATGCGAACCAGGGCTAGATTCTAATACCGATACTCTTAACTTTTATTTACTGTGCCAACAACTTGGGTACGCTTGGTACTATCGGAAAATAGGTAACCTTCAAATAAAAGGACCCATTCTTTGCTGTTTTTAATATCGAATCGGGAGAAACAGTTTGCTTTTTTAACGAAATTTTAACCTAGAGCAATAATTTTACCAGCTATCACAGTAAGATATGAACAACGAAGGTGCTTAATTCATTATGTCAGCAGTGAGCAGTGGTACACAAAAAGATTTTTAATTTTATACTACGAAGTGTCAAAATCATAGCGAGCGACAGAAACTTTTCACAAATTAATACGTTCAAAGATCAAACCCAAATCTACATTGAGCCAGTCAAACAACTTACATTCGTTGCACCTCACCTTGAGTTGCAGAGCAAAAATTAAACACAAGTTACACAACAAAGAAAGCTTTAGGAGGAAAAATAAAGCCGCTGTAAATCTCAAAACTAGACGTTGCGACAACATACATTCAGCTGTCATCATCAGCAGTGTATGCAAAGCAGTGCAAAACTGTAAGAACTAGAGTTTACAATTTTAACTAGTCTACAAGTAAAAGCGCGTTTACGCGGAATTTTTTTCCAGCGCAGTTGAGCGCATTCTTTGTTTGTTTTATTATATCGATCTTGAGCTAGCGCAAGCTGGCTCGTGCTGAACTTCAGTTCGCCGCGCCGAGCTACACTGCGGTGGTTATCGTTTGTGAGCGATAATTTGGGGTGCAGTTAAGCGGAGAGGGCCGCAAGTATTAGAGGGCCTACTTTAGGCGTAGGTTATTTCCATGAACAGAGGGAAGCGGTGAGTGCCATAGTTTGGGGGGGTTTCAATTATCATGGTCAATAGGCTAACTAAACAGTTGCAGTATAATAAAATTTTGTTTTTTGGCCAGGTACCGGTAGGTTAATTTTTTTTGGATTTCTTATGCCAGCTTCAGAGCTAGTTGCTGTCAAACAGGCTAGCCAATTAATCAAAAGTTTTTTCCATAGCATAATGTTTACAAAAATGCTTGGTCTGGCTAGCCTAATCAAGAAGGCTTGTAGGATAGGCTATTACTTTTAGGGTACTGGGATATCCTGACTGGAATTGTGAAATACCGGTGAGGCTCTCTCAACCAGTAGGCTAAGCCTTGGTCGATAGAATAATAAGACTGCAAATTTCAAAGTTTACAAAGAAATTTTGGTCCATATTGACATATTTTGGACAGTAGTACCACCCTTTCTGATCCATATAGAACAGAGTAAACCGAGCCGAAGGGAAGTTTTCTCAAACAGTGACTGGATTTGCAGATGATTTATTTTGAATGCAAAATTTTACTAGACCTTAGACTAGACAAAACTTTATCTACTTAGCAAGAAAAGGGTGTTCTTTGGGTGGGTATTTATTTTTATTTGAGTAGGATGTGTTGGGCATAAATAAGCTAGTCTACTCTGTTAAGGTTGATTTTTTGTTGCTATTATTGATAAGCCTAGGCCTATGCCGTTTTAAGTCCTGGCTAAATTTGTTGAAATATTGTTTTTTTATTTTATTAGTGTATTACAGAGACATGCCTACTGTTTATTCTAGTGCAAGCAATATTTATGATCTCTTGGTTAATTATATATATTATATTATTTTTCAGTTTTCATGCTGGTTTGCTCATAATTTTTTTCTGTGAATTTTGCTGTTATTTGAAACTCTCATTTTCAAACTTTGTAATCCTAGAAGGCTTTGCTAGACAAATTGATACAACCATGCAAAAATTAGATGATATTTCTTCCAAACACCAATAGTCTTAAAACCACGTTATGGAGAATGAAGACAAAACTGCTCTTCGCGATGCTTATGTTGAGAGTCTGAGGTAGCCTATGATTGTAAAGCATGCTGCTATGAGAATTGAAAACAGTGATTGCATCATTTATGGATGCTGTGTAAATTTGCAGCTGGCTCTCAGGAAAGAATGCAAGATTGATGAGTTGGTACAATGCGTGAAAAGCAACTGCATTTACAATATTCAAGACGCTTAAGCCTTTCCCAAATATAATCACTGCTTCCAATTATTATTCTTTTTTGATTCAATTGTGATTTTTTGGTCATGGATTAAAATTAGCCCAACTCTAGCCCGAATGTTTCATGAAAGCATACGACATTCTGAGGCGGTATGCCGCTTAACTTTTGTTGCACTTAACGCAATGCGTTAACTTTGTTTGTTCATTAAGTTAACGCATTGCGTGAAGTGCACAAAAGTTGAGCAGTAGGCTATACCGCCCCTGTTTACTGATTTTGCTCTTGGGCAAGGTAGGCTATGTCATGAGCTATATTGACCTGAAACAAATGTGTATGTGGCATCAAGACATAATTTGAATGGACGTTATTATTATGTACTTTTCCATAAGCCTCGTAAGCTTGTAAAGTTAGGCCTAATAGTTTTTCTAGCAAATGACCTGAAGTGCTTCAGTATAAACTATGCATCGTTTGGCAGGCCTGGCACTGATTCTAAGCTACTGCATAGCCAAACAAGCGCTTAGTAGACTATTGCTCTTGGTACAATATGTCCAAGCTAGCGTTGTTTTACTTTTCCAAGTCATTCATGGATAACAAAATCTAAAAAACTTGGAAAACAATTACGTTTCGTAAAAGATCCAACTGAAATAAGTTATGGGAGCTGGCAAAACATCAATAATAGTAATTTTACGTTTGGTTTGCTGCTCCAAAGCATGCACCAAATTAAATTTTTATCAATTATTGAATAGGATACCCCTCGTCGCCATGACAACGGTCGTAAACTGAAATGATGAGTTGCACCGAGCTGCGCTGAAAAAATAAACCGTGTATACGGTTTCTTCGCTGCGCCGAGTCGAGTTCAGTTTCACTGCAAAAAAATTTCGAGAAAACGCGCCTTAATAGCAAAACCCAGGCAACAGGTCAAAATAAATAGTATAATTATAACGTCATGAACCAAAAGCTGATAAAAAGACTGACCGAGTTAAATTAACAATTAAACTAGATGGCAGCTGCAAGCACCCGCTTATGGCTTTCCGATAAAGCTTTCTAGGGACCCAAACCTCTGAGGGAATAGTAAAGTGACTTCGTTTTTACAACTAAAAAAAATAACAAAATCGTGCAAAATATAGGTGGGCGTTATCACGCATGAAGTAAGTTTAAATTTCTGTAGCCTCTGCTCCATAAACTTAATATTATGACGACTTTTTACATTTCTGTAATACAGTGATCGAAATCTCAATAAAACTAGGGACCGAAACGTCTAAGGCAACAGTAGAGTGACTTCGCTTTTTCAACTTAAAAAAAAAAAAAATTGTAGCAGAGTTTAGGTGGGCATTAGCACACATAAAGTGAGTTTAAATTCCCGTAACCTGTGTTCCATAAACTTAATAATATTGTAACGACTTTTTACATTTCTGTAATACAGTGATTGAAATGTCAATAAAACTATTATCTTTAAATTTCTTCACGTGTACAGTGATAATGCTGCACAAACAATCAAATGTTCATTATACTCGCCGTATTACGCCGAAGCGTGCAACGACGTAGGTAATGCTGTGAATAAGTACCGGTAAGTGACAGTGGTTATCCAGAGACTTCCTGCTTGACATTCAACATGATAATGACAGGTATTGCGTAAAGCCTTATCTTAAAATAATACCGATACACATTTCCAGCGGTTACTTGGCTGTGTCAGTGCATAGCAATGTTTCTAGGACTATATCAGTCTGTCAGTTGCAAATAGATGTCGGGAATTGTGTTGCCGTAGTTTGGACAAAACTACAACTTTTTCCAGTAGTCTTGTATAGTAGTAAACCATTATTTCAATAAGCTTAGACCAGTCAACCAGCTAGGCTTTCTGCTTAGAGCAACTGCTGAGTTTTGGAGCTTTTGAAATTTATCCACATTGTTTTTTTCGTAGCGGGCTCGAATTATGAGGTATAAAAGCACGCTAGTCTAAGTCTATTGCATAACGTTAACATTCCAGTTAAAATTCCTCATGGTTGTACTGCTCCAAATTGTAAGAAATAGAAGAAATTCATTTTCATCAGCTACCACTGCTGAAAGCTTGGCTTGCCAAACTGAAGTCAAAATCCTCCATTAACCGTTTACTCAAAAGTCTGCAGTGATCACTTCCTACCAGACTATTACGTTCAGTTCAGTTGTTTTATTTGTCCACAACAGTAATGTTGCACAACACGGACTGGAGGAGTCCTTTGACGAAGCGACAGCGAAAAGACCACAAGGGTCATCAAAGTCTGCTGCCACCTCACCAAACACAACCACCAAACTCCGGTGTGATGCTCAGGAAATTAAACACAATCACACAATTTAATGCCAACTGTACCAGCTTACAAGCATAACGAACTATTCGAGATCTAAGGAGTGAACTAACAAATTTTAAACGAAAATATCCATGAATAAATGATGCTGTGCCCTCAATCTTTAACTTTAGCGCCTACACTACAGTCACTGATGTTCTCATTGCTTCAACTATCACAAATCAAATCTTTGTTATACTCGATGTATTATGCCGAAGCGTGTAACGAGTGGCGGGGCTTATGTCCGCGGCTTAGCGCCTGGGCTACACAGCTCCGAAGAAACGTCGCAGCGGTGGCGAGCCGAATTGGCGACACTATGGCGATTTGACCGGCCCAGGAATCGAACCCCGGACCTCCCTCACCGATAGCGTGCGCTTAGCAACTGAGCTAACCGGCCGGTTTGCTAAGTAATTAAGTTATTAAGTCAAAAGGTCGCCTTACCAGAAAAAGAGCCAAAGCTACAGAAAGACTTAAAACTAGTTTTACTATCGCACGTTTTAACCTGTTGTGTTGTCGCTGCATGCTTCCTCATTTTCAGCACTGCTATTTCATGTGTTCATGCTGTTCATTATTTACGTGGCTAACAATTCACCAAGTCGCAATAACAATTTTTATACTTGCTGAGGTAGAGTACTAAATATTTAATTACATCATATACTAAAAAATGCACGGGCACAAAAAACTGCATGAAACTCATACAATACTACACAGAACACCTTCGCTGATTATTTGTTTCCAATAATGGTACTTCTTGATCCAAGTAAATATTTTCAAACCTTGCAACAGTTGTTATGATAGAGACTTTCTTCAATTTTAAGCAAAGAGCTGGATTGCATTTGCAGCAAACAAACACTTTCCGTAACAGTTCCACAAGAGCACCAGCTCAAGCTCTCAATGTGACTGAGCATGGCCAACTATACAGACGGCCTTTCAACTTACATTTGTCGCTTTTTTCTAAGAGGCCATTGCATCGCGAGAGCGAAAAAGAGAGATTAAGTTGTGTTGGTTCGTCTCAATGCACGCCGCACACGCACTTGTTTTTTCTACATCACATGCACTATGCGTCAACTGAATTTTCCATCGTCTTTGTGTTAGTCTAGTCTATTGTAAGCTTTTAACTAGAACACTGCCAGTACGTTGCTACAGTAGTTAGTAAATTACAGCATAATACAGTATCTTGCATTTTGCTGAAGATGGGTTATTCAGTTAATAGGGAAGTGATAGGCTATGTCAAATAAGTGATTCAGAGAGTTTAAAATTACATGTAGTCTGGGTGCATGTGGATTTTAATTGCTCAAAGATGAAGATATTCAGAAAATTAGACTACAGAGTTCCTACCAGCAGTAAAAAAACTAATCACATTTGAGCAATTGATCCTACCTGAAGCAGATTAGCTATGGCAATACGGTACTGATTGCTAGCATAGCCTTTATGAGCAAGACAGTTTTAGCGGCATTATTTTGGTAGCTGCATTTTTTGTAAATTGCTGCTTTACCTTGCAGTCACATACATAGAACTGTAGAACAGCAGGAAGAAATTAATGGTGGGTCTACCGCTGGCTACTAAATTAATTAGAAAGAACAGTACTGGTAGCCTAATGCTTTTTTTCGGAATTTTTACGTCTGCAGAGTTATTATAGAAATAGGAAAAATGGTAAGTAAATGCGTTGTATGTGGCTGTAATTCTGGAAATGTATCTGCGAAAGAAACTGTCTCTTCATTTCACTTTCCATTTGGAAATTCTGACCTTCTTACAAAATGGTTGCTGCCATGTTTTGCATTACTTTCATCGAAAAAGTTTTATCTTTTAAAGTAATTATCATATCTTTTTGTGTAGTTTGCAGTATTCTAAACGTATTATTATCGAAACGTATCCATTGATGAAAGCGATCATTTGCATTATATTGTAATATGCTATTCCTATTTGGTCTCCTCATTTAATTAAGTTGAAAACATATTGGAAAATATCCAGCGTAAATTTACTTAGCTTACATGCTACCATTGTTTTTGTCATGATCCTGGTTATGCTAACTGGCTCACTCTTGCCAAGTTAGATTTATCAGAAAGTCGAAGAACTAAATTTGATATTGTGTTTATGTTTTAAATGATTTGTGGCGATGCTGATGTTAGTTCAAATGAATTTTTACGAATCGACTGTAAACCTAAACGTAATCGTCACTGATTATACGGCAACTGAAAAGCGCAAATTACCCTGCTAATGATTTTGGACATTTCGATTATTTTTATCGCACCCACAGAATTTAGAATAATCTTCATCGTGTTATTTTCAATGGTGCAGTTAGTGTTAATAAGCTGAAGCATGCTCTTTCTAATATTTAGTTGACGGTCTAGCTGGGTATTGATTTTACTTTCACTGTTTTGACTTTTTTGGCATTTGAATTAAGTGTTTTATAATATGTATGGGTCTTGATTTTCCTTACACTGTTTTGATTTATCTTTTTTCATTTCGCTTAGGTGTTTTACAATTCTTATTCCTTTACCTGCATGGTTGTTAATTCGCTAGTCCTCGTGGTGCCTTTGTCGCTGTATCATTGCGATTTGCGAAGTTTTTGTGTTTATTTTGTAGTGTTTCTTATGTTATTTTGTTTCTGTAGTTGAGTAGGCCTATGTATCCCGACTTTGTCGGACTACTGAGTTGTCAGTAAGAAATAAATAACAAAAAAACTACTTCACCGTGCACAGTCACCACCGTGCTTTTTTCTGTTAGCACGCCCATGCACAATGTGCATTTAGATAGTTTATATGGAGTGGGTGAGCGGCGTGCACACATAGTCTGCACATGCACTTTTTCGCTCTCGCGATGCAATGGCCTCTTAGAAAAAAGCGACAAATGTAAGTTGGAAGGCCGTCTGTATAGTTGGCCATGGACTGAGTTGAAAATCATATATACCGTTACAAATCATCTTTTTCATCATAATCGTATGAAACATCATTATCACCAAAATCACTTCTATCTGCTGAGTAATTGCAAGGTTGAAATAAAAACCCTTGAATGTTTTTTTTACTCATTATTTACAGACTGTAACACGTAACAGCATACTGCAAGGAAACATATATTATGTAACATTTTCTTTACACCATTAAAACTGCAACTAACTCCTAAGCAGGCATCAACTACCGACTTGACATGAGAACAGGATAATTCATCAAATCAAATCTTCGTTATACTCGCGGTAGTACGCCAAAGCGTGTAACGAGTTGCGGGGCCCATCTCCGCGGCTAAGCGCCTGGGCTACACAACTCCGAAAAAACGTCGCAGCGGTGGCGAGCCGCTGGCGACACTGTGCCGATTTGACCGACCCGGGATTTGAATCCCAGACCTCCCGCACAAATAGCGTGTTGGCCAGGCAACTGAGCTAACTGCCGGTAGGATAAATAATATCGTATAAATTTTAAGAGCTCCAAAACTCAGCAGTTGCTCTAAGCAGAAAGCCTAGCAGGTTGACTGGTCTAAGCTTAATGAAATAATGGTTTACTACTATACAAGACTACTGGAAAAAGTTGTAGTTTTGTCCAAACTACGGCAACGCAATTCCCGACATCTATTCGCAACTGACAAACTGATGTAGTCAGGGGCGCATTCTCCAGAGGTTCAAGGTGTTCAGCGCACACCCTGCGATATCTCAGCACACGTTAATTACATTTAACTAAAATATTTGGATTTTCTCGTCTTTAAATCTTTGTAATATCAGCGCAATCTGAGTTCTTTTTGCTTTGATGAACGACAAATCGCTTTTTTTTCAACGCTGACCGATGACGCAACATTCTCTTGTATGGTAGGTTCAACAGATATCGTCGAACACAAGCGAGCCAGACCTTCTTCATTGTATTCTGAATCATATTATATAGCGGAGAGTGACTTTTTCTCTTTCCACACGATATAAATGCAAAAAATGTCCTATTTGAAAGTTGAACCCAGACGCAACGTCACAATACATGCTCAATCACGCCACAGCAAATTGCTTTTTTCATCGCAGAAGAATGATGCAGTGGCTCTCTCTTAAAGCAGGTTTAACAGGTATCGTTGAACACAAGCAAGCCAGACCTTTTCCATTGTACGAGTATTCTACATCGTATTAGGATGCGGTTGCGAATAATTGCTTGTGATTTTTGAAAGTGTGGCGGTCAATATATATAGGCCTACATTTTAAAGTTGTTGGTCAAATTCAAGTTGTGGGTTAAATTAGTGGAATGGAAGTAAGTGTTGAGAGTATGAAGGTGGATTCACACAGAGCCCGTCCACGTTTACGTCAACGCTACCGCTAACGATGCGTTTACGGGAAAACGCAACTATGTGCTTGTACTTACGTTAAAGTGTTCACACATATGCGGGAAAGGAAACAGTGCCAGTCTCGAGCAGTGTAGTAACCTCGCCACTGATGTGTGTGTGGAAATCTTTCTTGAGTTGAGAAGGGAAGAGCATAGACCTAGGCATGCAATGAGTTAAAATTGCTTTCAAATCTGTTTCGAGCTTTGAACACTATCGAGTCATTTGACTAGAATAGGATGTGGTGATGTTAGAAGTTTGCTAATAGGCTAGGCCTACTGAAAGCTTATTTTTTGGTCACGATATCATTTGCTTACCGTTAGCCTAATTTAGAATATCAAGTTCATTAAAAAAAAACATCTTTTTTAAATGGATTTTACTGACGGACTAATTGCGGCTCATCTGCTGGAGCAACAGAAATTGCTGTTGTTGTTGTGGTTACTACTGGATGAAAAGCGCAGGTAAGAGCAAGCCGATGCCTGGCAAGCTTTGTAAAGTTTTTGAGCTCTATCTCACACATCACGTGATTTAATTTTTTAGGGAGCACTGGGTGCGCCCCATTCTTCAAGAAAGAGATCAACTGGGAGAATTTAATTTGGTGAAGTCTATGTTTATCGTTGACGAATCTAGCTTCACAAATTATTTTCGCATGAGTCGCTCCTCTTACCACGCGCTGTTACAAGATATACAACCCTTCCTTCAAAAAATGAACACCAACTGGAGACCGTCTATTTCTCCAGCGGAACGATTTTCTATGACTCTCAGGTATGGTAGCCTACTAACTACCAGAGATGGCAGTACCGGTACCGATATCCTTTATGTCGATTAAGCGTTTCATCAGTGCATAGCGTGTCGGCATCAATTTATCGTGATTTTGTGCATCCCAAAAAAATCTCGACACTGTGTTTTTGAGCAAGAGCAATGTAGGTGTTGGCTAAAAAAAATTCTGCTTCTTTTGAGTTATTTCTACTAAACTCATTTCTTTTTTAGGTATTTGGCTTCTGGTGACAGTCAGGCATCAATCGCTTATAGTTATCGTGTGGGTAAGTCCACAGTAAGCACCATCATTCAGGAGACATGCTCAGCTATATGGGAAGTACTGATGCCTCGAGTACTGAAAGCACCTTCAACACAAACTCAGTGGAGAAGTATAGCTTTGGAGTTTTTTCAAATGTGGAATTTTCCCATGTGCGTAGGAGCAATGGATGGCAAGCACGTAATGATTCAAGCTCCATCGAACGCAGGTTCTGAGTTTTACAATTATAAAGGATATCACAGCATCGTTCTGCTGGCTGTTTGCGACGCACAATATTGCTTCACATTGATCGATGTTGGTGACGCTGGTCGTCATAGTGATGGCGGAATATTTGCGAATTCTACGTTTGGAAAACAACTTCTTTCCCAAAGTTTGGGCCTGCCTCCTCCTGAGGATATAGGAATTGGAGAAGTAATGCCTTTTTGTCTAGTAGCAGATGCTGCTTTTCCGCTGAAAGCAAATATTATGAGACCATATCCCGGAAAGCACTTAAACGAAGACGAGCGAATTTTCAACTACAGACTATCGAGAGCAAGACGGGTAATAGAAAATGCTTTTGGCATTTTGTCAACTAAATGGCGTATTTTTCGTCGTCCAATCGTTGGTCATCCAGAGAAAGCTGCCGCTATTACAAAAGCTGCATGCTGTTTGCACAACTACTTACTGCTGAAAAACAAGACATTAGTTGCCGAGGAGCAGTACTACTGCCCTCCAGGATACACGGATCACGAAGATCGTCGTGGAAACCTATCGAACGGCCGGTGGCGCTCAAGTGCTAAAGATCAGTCTGGCTTAAGGCCTTTAGGTCGAACAAGTACCAATGCTTACGCAAAAGAAGCAGCCATGATTAGAGAAAAACTTAAAAATTACTTTGTATCTGCTAGAGGACAGCTTCCATGGCAAAGTGTAGTAGTAAATCGCTCATGAACTTGTTAACTTATCACTGAACTGAACGCTTTTGTGTCACTGAACAGTTGTTCGATTTGCTTTTACTGTCTTCTGTTTTGTTAGTAGGCCTAACTACGTTGGATATTCATACGAACAACTTACTATTTACAATACAAACTTCATGCCTATCATTCATACTAATAAAAACTACTTACGAGAAAAATAAGATTTAATAAACTGAACGAATACAAAAAAAATGCAATTATCATAAAGGTATGTATGAAAACACAACGAATTTGCATAACAAGCAGCAGTAGGAAAATGTTGAACTATATATACGGACAAAAGTTTTAAGTCATTAAATAAAAAATCGGAATCCTTTCAAAGTAATGGCAAGAAGCATTCCACAATGAAACAAAGCTACATGTGTAACGTACAAAACTTGTGTCAAAATTTACCTTATACCAAGGCCAACGATATCACAGATTGTAACGGTTTATGCAGAACAACACACATAAAATTACTCCTCACACTTTGAGCTTGGCATAAGGTCACTTAGCGTAACACCTCAACCACATTCCTAATTTATTATCAACCAAAGAACTGCAGAAGGACGATTTCAACAGTATCCGCATTTTACAGTTTTTACGCGCATTTTACAACGGATTTTGATGTAGACCTAACAGTATTCGCATGTTGGCTTTTTTAACTACGACAGAATAGTACCCACATATTTTTGTCCGATTGGAGACAACATCACGGTTAGGTTTTACCTATATAAAAATACGCATAAAAACGCAGGTGCGGATACTATGTAAATTGACCTTAAACTAGGACTATTTACTATAATTCTTCTTCGCAGATGTTCAGTTGTTCACTGTCCCACTGGTACATCTTCCTTACCGGTCATTTCTTAAATAAAAGCTATAAACCAAGTTATTCAAACACGCACAAGCAATTTAGTTGAGGCGAAAACGTTGATGATAAAAAACTAAAAAGGAAATGGTTATTCTTGTAGTTTAATATTATTATAGTTTAAACAGCTCAGATGGCCGAGTGGTAGAGCGTCCGCCTCGGGAGCTGTAGACTTGGGTTTGATTCCGAGTCGGGTCAAACCAATGACTTTAAAATTGGTATTGACAGCTTCCCTGCTTGACGCTCAGCATTAAAGGGACAGTGTGGAGAACAAGCCGGCAAGTTTACTTGTTGTGCCGTTGGGAAAGGCATTTAGCGGGATTCCCCCATCTTGGTGTGGTAGACAGATGGCTGGCAACTCCTAAGCGAGCTCGTATAGCGCATTGATCGCTTTCTCGTGATAGGAGGATAAATATGCAACTAAATGAAAAAAAAATTAAAAAAATAATATCTCTACATTTTTCTACGTTGCTTCGTAATATAATATATCAAAAGCTTGATAACATAAAATCAAAAGTCATTCCAACTATCATACTTAAAAAATTGAAAGTGACTGAATTATGAAACGTAGCATGTTTCACTTTGTGATATTAAAAGTGCCAGAGATGCAATAAGGTGTGGTTTAGGAAGAAATAGAGCAAGAACGAATTTTCGGTTAAGACGTCATTATGAATATGCACGCGTCGAGTATTTTCATACATTTTAAGTGAGATTTCATCATTAAATGTTTTGTTGACTCTTTTCTAATTGAGCAAAATTTAGCGAATTAAACGCTTAAAACAACACCAAAACGTGTAGGCAACAGTTTCTTTCCAATTTTTATTTTTTTCTGTTGTTGATATTTTCAGCGCATAAAGAAAACTTCAGCTTTTCCATACTTTTAACACCAATTTTGTTTTGCTAGGTCAAGCAGTTACTCCGGAGTCATGTCACATTCGTGCCAACTTTTACCACCAATATTTCCGCTTATGTGCAGAAAATGAAAATGACGTTAATGTAGAAAAACATTTGATTCTCACATTTTTCCCCAAATTTCATCTTATCCCACCCCGGGTACTTTGATTTAAAACACGATCGTATAAACTTTAGTATTTTCTTGAAAAACCCTGGTTCATACGATTTACAGGGAACAAATCAACAACGAAGTCGACTGCAATAATTTCATTTCAAAAATATAGCCGTCTTGGTATTCCGGAGCGGCCAAAATTTTTGGGAGTACAACTTGCAAGTTGCAAATTTATTGTGCCAAATAAAAATACGGTTTCCTTATCTGCTACTGAAAGGTTTGCTAGCGTTGTCGTCGTCGAATAAGTAGTCGTTTTCAAAAATACTGTAACTACTGTTTCGAATATTACATTTTTTGGCTGAAGTACGCCGTTTCGAAAAAAAAGAAAAAGCTACAGGTTAAAAACAAAATCTTCTTTTCTTCAAAGACAGCGCAAACAATCCTTTACAAGAAACAAACCTGCATTTCTAATAATTGAACAAGATATTTCCTTCCTACAGCTCAGTTTTCGAAACACTGAGTTTTTCCAATTTATATTTCCAAATCTAGAGGTCACCCTGGAGCATAAGGGCAGCAATATCTTTGAAACAAAATTAGGGCAGTCAACTTTGGCGTTGATAAAATACTGAAAGAAATGGAGAACGAAACGTCAATTTCCTTAAAAGTAACTATTAACACTCTCAACTTTCAAAAATTATAGCACTTATTCTTGCCATAACTCGTTCTGCGCTTGCAGCTTCAATTGATTGAAGTCTTGCAGAAACCATGTTGCCGAAAGCAACATATTGATTGGCTGCTGATGGTTGGTTCTTCAAAGCACCAACCAACACCTCACTGCTGCGGCTCACTTGTTGAACAGTGTGCAAAATACTATCCTGCAATAACAACCGAAATTTTACTGCTGTCTTCAATCGACTTTGCTACGGAAATAACTAAACATCATAATCATGATCTTACTTTTACACTATCCATGTTTTTCTTCCTTTTCTTTGCACTTCGTTGCTCTAAAAATTAGAACACAGATGCTACGCATTTTGAATAAACACTACTCACAGTAACTTTACTTACAAAATACAACCAAAATAGTAAGGGTAATGTTTGTAGTGGTTGCTGAACAGCTGTACATTAACATAATTATAGTAGGTCATGCGTACTAATAACGCTGTAAGCAAAAAACTTACCATTGCTTTAAAAATGAACATGACGTGATTATGCCATTATTGAATTTTTAAGTCTCAAAATGAATTTCGTGAATCACATTAAGCTATGCAATGTCATAAGTCAGGATTGGGCTAATTTGTTTAACGGAAAAGTAACTTGTAATACACAAACAACAGTGAGCCAGAAAATCGGTTTGTGTAACGTCACCACAAATATTGTATGTTGAAGCACACACGAAGGAAGTTAAAAGCAAAACGACCTTACGGTCATAAAATAAGCGCACGAAAATCAACATTTATTGGATTACAAAACACATGTTTTTTTTATAAGCATTTGAAATCTTGTGATCAGGCACCACTATCGTTAGCACTTCGAAATTTGAAGGCTAGAGGTATGCTTAGGATAAGCTTAATATAAAAGTCAATAATCCAAACAAATCATCAAAACAACTTAATGAATAAAAAGTAGCACAAGTCGATAATGTAGCGAGAGCAGCGAACGAAGCATCACAAGATTTCGAAGTTTGATGTAGCTTGGTGAATCACATCCAACAATGAACGCAAACAAGCTGCCAGTAGGCTTAGCATATATTTTTCAAAAAAAAAATCAGTTTTTTTCAAAAAATCAAGCTAAGTATGTTGAGAAAACAAAACGTGCAGGCTCGAAGCAGCAATAACGCTGGTAAATATAAAGTAACAGCATAAAGCTGTAGTCACATATACATAACAAGTGGCACCAATAAGCGGCTACCGGTACATGACAATTTGAGGCGGATGATTTGACCCAACAAACTTGACGTGAGCGATTCGACGCGAAATGTATATAAACTTTAAGTAGCGTTTTTGTAAGTGTTTTTGTAACTTTTCTCAAAAATCTCAAACCCCATCCAAATCCTGACACTTACATCAACGTTTCAGTTATACAGGATCCTGCATACAAGCTTTGCAAAGGCCATACATACCTTCTGCTGATGATGCCTGCTGAAAAGAAGATTCGGGTGCAAGGTCGCTCAATATGGATGTACTTGTACTATCCTCTGTGGGGGGTGGTGAAGATAATGAATTTGCATCCACAATGTCCAACACTTCATCATCGAAGAAAGGGCTAGGTGAATGCACTTCTTGAGAGAGCTGGTTTGATAGGTTGCTGTACGTGCTGCAAGTATTAAAAATCATGAAATATACATCAGCAAATATAACCATACTGAAATTGATGAAACCATTGTGCAAACTCACATTCGATGTTTTACATGATCTTTCAAAAAGGTCATCGAATCAAAATGCTCCCAAACAGCAGAACTTATGGCAGGGGCACCACTATATTGAGCACTTTCAACTTTTTTCTTTTCCCTTCCATATCGATCACGTAAACTGCTCCACTTGGACATACATGTTTTCACTATAGATGAAGATACTATTTAGTGAGCAATGGCACATGCATTAACATTTACAGCATTATTAGCTTCCAAGTACAGGTAGCTAAGCAAATTGAAATAGAAACGTCTCTCCATTAATCAACTTTTATATCAGATCTTTTGACAAAAACATTAAAGCACATTGTGTTTGCCAGTCAATTTGCAAATTGCGAACAAGCATTACCAGTCCACCATGCATCGTTTGAGCATATTATTTCTTAATGTATTGTATATAACTGTTCTTTAAACTACAGAAAAAACATTAAACAATATGCATGTGTCAGACCAACGGAGGATGCTGACTGGACAAAATAGCTGACAGTGTGTTTCCAGAAGGCCATCATAAGAAGTCACCACTTAACTGGGTAATTATGCTCTGCAAGCACTTGATATCTGAAAACAATCTCGCAAATAGCTAAATTCGGTGCTCGGGTTCAGGCAAAGCCAGTAATTTGGATTTCGATACTGCAAAATTTGGAACTTTGAGCTAGGATTATGGTTTGACCAGGATTTACATCACAACCTAACGTGTTCAGTGCATAATTTGTCATACTCCTTAACTAACTAATTCAGATGCAGTTGCAATAAGAAACTACACAGTTGCAATAAAAAACTACATCCCAGAGATGTATATATCAATTTGTTTGAAAGACAACGTTTGCACGTAACTGCTGATGAGACAAACTCTTGTAGACAAGATGCTTGGTTGTTGCATTGGAAAACCGTATGAAGCCAATGTAGTATTAAGTTGATATGTTATATCCACAAGCAGATTAACATTATTGATTTAAAGATTACAACATAATGCAAGAAACAAACAATTACCAACCGAGGAACTTCAGTTTCAATGCTATCTCCTCCCATGCCTTTGTTCTCCCGTGCTTGTCCCGAAAATGAGGGCTTTGGGTGTTGTATAAACACGGATACTGCTTTACTTCCTCAATCAAAAGTTCATTGAAAGCCATTATATATAAACTTAAAGAACCTATAAATGTTAAGGTAAAGTCTTTGGTCAAAAGTCAAAACTGTCTAAATAAACATATCAGAACAGAACAGAAGTATTTATTCACATCACACAACACCGCGCATGGTACGTACACATACCTACTTTTGGGCCACCCTGCATAGGCTAATAAGCTCTGTGCAAGTCAACTGTTTTCAAAACAGGTCCAGAGATGGGCAGTTAGTACTAATATTTCAAAGTAAGGTGATATCGATAACAATATTTTGCTAAAAAAGTATCGTCAGTACCTGTACCGATAATGGCACATTTTTCAAAAACTGAAAAAGTAATGATAAAAATACTTGGTTCCGGGACCAATTTTTGGTAGCCTACCGGTACTTTTCAAACAAGAAATTACTTTTTTCTGGTTAAATTGTGTGTTGGGTATTTTTTTTATATTCCCCTATATATAAATTGCATTCACCTGTAGTGAATTCATTCTCAAATTGATGTAAAGGTGCTCTAAACGTTTTTAATTAATTTTTCATTTTAGAAGTTGCAAAAATTTTGTCTTCTACGACTTTACAGATTATTTCATATATATGATAAAAAAATTCTCCGAAATGCTGATGATTTCCATGTTGACCTACCAGTACGGTACTCTATCATCGTAGTAGCTAAGTGATAATCGAAATGATCCAATTGTTGCTGGCATTTAAATGTTTTGGGCAACACATCAAACAATACCCAATACAGTTAAAAGATAAAATACATTGTTTGAAAACAGTATAGACTATAGCGGTACCGGTACTGGACTCCATTTGAGTTATACCAGAGTCATAGTCTTGTAGAGATGAGGATCTGACTCCAAGTTATGTCACCAATGTAGCGGACGGTCTGACTCCAAACACAGACACAGACGCACTGGTTTATCAGTTTTTATTACCATGTAGCAAGTTATCAAGTATATAATAATAACACATACTCATAGGCATATAATAAAAATAAGGTTAAAAGATCCCTGCATATATATCAGTTTACTTCCTGCGCGGTGTATATATATATCTCAGCTCGTTTCCTGCGCGTTTAAGGAAGAGCGTCAAAGTGAATACATAGTCATCATCCAACCTCATTACATTACGAAAAAATCGCACAGTGAATAAGTTCCAAGGTTGAATGAGGTAAGCTCCAGGATGGCACATCAATAGCAAATAATTGAGCGGTGTTCAGAATTACGCAGTTTAAAGTAATTAATCTTGTAAATAAAGTATCTTTACAAAGGCATACGGAACAGGTACCGGTGTTGGTAATTATAAGTAGCAATTAAGTAATTAATCAAGTATCTTTGCAACTGTACATCCATATCACAACAGTCTATATACATCAGTATGGCTAAAAGCATTATATTATATACATTTCTTAACAACCTGCAAGTTTTGCCTTTTGAAAAACTCACACCCGGTATCACTGGATAATGGATTCAGTCGAATTTCTCTGTTCACAGATGGCAGTGGTAACGATTTAATATTTGTCTTTTAAGTTGCAAGCACCTGTAGCCTACATACCGGTAGTCGTGCAGCTGTACATACTAATACATAGGTCTACACGAAATTTGGGTAATGTCCAGTATTAGCCACCACGCTTTTTCTTTCTGTCAGCCGTAAACTAACCTATACATAATATAATTTTAACCTAGCCTAGTCTATAATCTGACCCCAACAGTGACGACAGGACCAAAAACGCTGCATTTTTAAACGTATCGATGTTACCGATAACGATTTTAAAAAAGTACGGTACTGATACACGATACCGGTACCTGGGTATGGTCAAACACAAATCTAGGCCAGGACCACCTAAAATGCACTGCCAGCAGGCAGCATGTGGTTCCTTATTACTATATAAAGTTAAAATTTTGTAACCAAATTGATTAGTATAGGATTTTAGTATGCATCCATTCAATCCAGGTGTTTTCGAAACAGGCCTAGGCTAGGACCAACTCAAACCTAATGTACCAGTAGTTCCTCAGCTCCTTCTAATCTATTTTACAAACTTAACGTATTCATAACCCAATTGGTCAGCATGGATATTTTTACCTAAGCAACCAGCAACCTGTACTTGTCAGCATACCACATCTTTATACCAGTAGCCTAACCTAATAGACCTACATACCTACCACCTAACCACATCCAAAGCTTACGTTGACTCCGTAAAAGTTAAATCGAATTTAACTCGAACGGGAAACGTAAGAACCCACAAAATTCACGTGCGTCACGGCTAAGTTTTTGTGTGTGAACGCCATAACGTTTACGGAAAGTGGACGGAACGGTAACGTTGACGTAAACGGCTTCTGTGTGAACTCGCCTTGATTAAAAAGCCGTTTTGTAGCGGAGATTACGACGAAAAATTGGAAATAGCAAAAGCTAAAATGCCGACACCAAAACTAAATATATTAAGTAGCAAATTGGGCTGCTTGAAAAGGCGCTTGATGTTGGTTCGCGTATTTGCATTAAACTTTCGAGGACTTCCACACATTTGTTTAATGAATGGCAGCATGCGGCAGCAAAAATTGTGTAGAGGAACACACCTCTAAAAAATCCTCACCGTACGCCACTGGATGTAATCCTACAAACATTGCTATGCACTGACATAGCCAAGTAACCGCTGGAAATGTGTATCGGTATTATTTCAAGATAAAGCTTTCCGCAATCCCTGTCATTATCATGTTGAATGTCAAGCAGGAAGTCTCTGGATAATCAGTATCAGTTACCGGTACTTATTCACAGACATACTACTGGTAATTTCACTGAGCTGTTCACCACTGTAGCCTAGATACCAGCACCAATAGTTACTTTCTTAATACCGGTACACCAGTCATCTAATGAACTTTCCGAACCGACCATTAACACAGTATCTTGTAAAAGTTATAAAAATTATTTCACCACTTAGTTTACAATTCGACTAACGAAGGTGAGTTAGACTACCGCAGCTGCTGCGTATTGAAACGCGTCTCGATGAAATTCCAACGGTACGTCATGAAAACGATAGCCAATCAAAATCGAGCGGTGGATTTTCAAATTGTTTTCGTTTTTTACGAGTTTCTGCAAAACTGCACTGCGTTGGAAGTTCGTTTTATTTTCCCAAAGAGTTCAGAATATGTTTTTTGATTTTTTGTTAAATGATTGTTCTGGACTGGACCCTGCCTTTAAAGTATTTGTCTTCGCAGATTACCAAGCATTTTGGGCTGTTTTACAAACTACGCAATTACGTATCAAGAGTAGAGATGTAAATGTTTGTTTTTGTTTTTAAAAAAAAAAAACGTATTTTTTTTTTCAAAAAAAACATGGCCTCAAAAAAACTTTTTTGCAAATTTTGTTGCAAGCGGGAATACTGATTGTGCTTCGCTATTTCCTGGCTTCTGACAGTGATTCAATTTCCAATAGTTCTTAATCTTCGAAATCTAAGTGCTTATTGAAGCAGTTTAAGGGTTCCGCAGTGACCGGTGGGTCATGCTCAGTGGCGTACAATTGTGGAAATTTTGGGGTGTGATGAATCATTGCACCATCAACTAAAACGTCAAGACCGTGTCAACTTCTGGGGGATGGAGCCCCCCAGACCCCCCACCTCTGTTCTGCTTTACACGCTATCTCGTTTCAAAAGTTTTGAGACTATGAACATGAATTTCTTCAACTATTACAGACTGAACAATATTTACAAGATAACATGCAGTTGTAGAAAATAAGCTGAACGTTTTCGGACAAATCGTCACTCCTTCATTACAGTATCATCAGAAATAAAAAGTTGACGCATGGCAAACTAATGAGCGAAAAGCAAAACAGCAAGGGTACGAGTTGTGTCGTACCCATGCTGTTTTGCTTTTCGCTTGGATTAGTTTGCCCTGGGCGCGTTAGCTTTCCATTTTCGATCATGTTCTGATGAAGGACGGCAGCGTGGTCGAGTGGTTCGGAGCGTCGTTTTTACGACGTCCATGATCACAAGGTAGACGGTTTAACTCCCACCCAAGCCTTGTTGTTGCATCCTTGAATAAGATGCTTCATGGCAATTATCTCTGCTTGGAGGAATTTAATAAGAAGTAAATTGAAGAAGTCAGAAGCAAAATTCAATCGGAAACAAGGGCAACTCCTAAGCGAGTCTAGAACTTTGGATTCGTTCTATTCATAGCGTCTCCGTCGCATTCTCGTGATGCGAGGATAAAAATAAAGAAATCATCAAGGACGGTGGAGTTGTTTGAAAACGCTTGGCATATCTTCTGCATGTTATTTCGTAATTAAAAACGTTAAACGTTCTATGTTCCGAACTTATTATCTGTTGCTACAATATGGATATAACAGATCTCTCGCCCAAACTTATATTAGGCTGCGAGTTGATAGCAAAGATAAAGCTAATATGCTGACAGCTGCTACAAAAGGTGATGAATCAAATAATATGGATTAATTACAATGGTCACCAATTGTGACGAAACTTTACCTCACAAAAAGCAAATCAATGGAAATGTAATTACTGTACCTAATTACTACCAGATAGTCAAATAGTCGGACGTCATTATTCATGCACTGTGTAGTGACAATCAACAAAATTTTAGATCACAATACCTTATCGCAATGGTCGGTAACCTTTTTTTAACGCGGCCCAGATCACCCTTTCAATAGCTATTGAAGGCCCGCTACATTTAAAACCACAACTACAAAACGAATAAATTATACAACACGACTACAAACTACAAAATGAAGAAACGATGCGTTGTTTTAAAAGCCGAGAAAATGCAAAGCGCGTGCATTTTTTTCTACTCACTCACTCGCATCGATAGAACTGAAGAAACAAAGCGAGCATTGCATGAAAGATATAAAGACACACGGCACCCGTTTTTGTGCTTGATACTACGGGTTTTGCTTTTGTAGTCATGTACCAAAATCAAATCTTCATTATACTCGCAGTATTACGCCGAAGCGTGTACCGAGTGGCGGGCTCATCTCCGGTGCTTAGCGCCTGCGCAACACAGCTCCAAAGAAATTTCACAACGGTGGCGAGCCGTTGGCGACACTGTGCCGATTTGAACGGCCCGGGAATCGAACCTCAGACCTCCCGTACCGATGGCGTGCGCTTAACGACTGAGCTAACCGGCCGGTGTAGCCATGTACCGTCGGGAGAAAAAGAATTGGATTGTTTTACGCGCAAAGTATCAAAGGGAAGGTTTTTATTATTAGTTGTATGGGCTTACTTTTTATTTGCAGCTAGCATGCGGCCCACAAAGACTTTGTAAAACCGAATAGCCCGCGGCCCACAAAAAATTGCTAAAAGGTCCACAGTTGGGCCGCGGCCCACAGGTTGCTGACCACTGCCTTATCGGCCTAATCGTATTGGTGCAAGCCACTTGCACGATCTACCATTCGAGCGTGGCATGAAAAGTTTATGGAGACTCGTAATGTGTTGCAGAAACAGGAAGCTGGCCGACCTCAAATATCAGAAGAAATTAAATCTGTGCGAGTGGCATATACCAGAAGCTCTAGAAAGTCTATTTGCAGGCTTCTACCCAATTGCAGATCCCACGCT
Organism: Trididemnum miniatum; assembly: GCA_964006365.1. Classification (NCBI taxonomy): domain Eukaryota; kingdom Metazoa; phylum Chordata; class Ascidiacea; order Aplousobranchia; family Didemnidae; genus Trididemnum; species Trididemnum miniatum. The sequence goes on from OZ023237.1 coordinate 6,059,858, forward strand.
CCACTATTCACAAAGTTTTGCATAGAAATTTGCGACTTTATGCATATACAGTAAAGTGCAGTTACTGGAAGCTTTTAAGCCAGAAGATAACCCACAAAGAAAAAAATTTGCAGTGACGATGCTACACAGATTAGACTCAGATCCAGTATTTTTGAAATGTGTTTATTTCAGTGACGAGTCAACGTTTCACGTTTCTGGATTAATAAAGAGACCTAACTCAAGAATATGGGGCTCGCAGAATCCGCATGAAACCTACGAGCTTGAACGAGACTCCCCTAAACTAAATGTGTGGTGTGGAATCATGCATGATAAAATTATTGGTCCGTTTTTCTTCGCTGAGAAATTAATTACAGCTCAAATTTATTTTGACTTTTTGACAGAATATGTGTCACCACAGCTTGAACAGTATCAACCACTAGTTATTTTCCAGCAGGACGGTGCACCCCCTCATTGGGGTCTTGCAGTTCGTCAATTTTTGAATGACACATTTCCAGAAAGATGGATTGGACGTGATGGTCCCATTCCATGGCCGCCACGTTTCCCTGATATCACACCACTGGATTTTTTTCCTGTGGGGCTTTGTAAAGGATATCGTTTACCGAACCAAAGTCAGAGACGTTAGTGATTTGCAACGAATAATTGAAGCATTTGATGCAGTTACTGTGGATATGTTAGCAAGTACATGGCTAGAAATTGAATATCGATTAGATATCCTACGTGCGACTGATGGTGCTTATGTAGAAGCATACTAAAGCATCTACGTAAACTTGAAGCATTTCCCTTTACTATAAAACAAACCAATTGAAAATATCTTAAAAAGTAAGACTGTGGCGAATTTTTGAAATTGTAGCAATGAAATATTGGACACCCTGTCCAATGACATGTGCGATACTCTGTCATGTTAGTTGTGCAATTTGACGCTTATTGCCTTGTTTTATTTTAAAAACAAACTTTGTTTGTTTTTGTCCACTGCGAAAACGTAAAAAAAACAACGAAAAAAAACAAGCGAAAAAAAAACGTTTTTTTACATCTCTAATCAAGAGAAACTCTCTGCATGCTTTATTATGGTTTGATTTATAGTAACGGCCTCCAAACGGCCTCCAAAACTAGCCTTTAAGTAATTCAAATTAGATTAAATCAAATTCTAAGAACCACCACCTTTAACAACATCAGAACTCCGGTAACGTCATTATACAAAAACCTCAACTTCTTAAATCTCGACGATATATAATTTATGTATAAAGTATACAACAAAAACCTTTCGAAAATAATTGAGAACAACTTACCAAACTTGCTTCTACCCATGAATATAACACAAGGCAATCTACGAAATCCGGATATTTTCGACCTAGGGTCAATAAACCAATTGCGCTCAACCTTCTTTCATTCAGAGAATCTAAACTTTTTAACGAAATTGATTATGAACTGAAAAGCATGCAGTGGGTCTCTTTCAAAAAGAATTACAAAAAACAACTAATTAATAGATATTGATAAATTTCTTTTGAGTGCGTACTGTTTAGCCAGCAAAATAAATTTATCTACCCTAAATTATTCTCTTTGACATTTTAATTTAATCAAAAGCAATCCTAACTTTTCTTATTGTTTGTTTGTTTTGTCCTATAATTTGTTAATACCTCTTGATTAAGTGTTTATGCCCTGCATACTTTTTCCCTCACATTTCAGCTTGCTTTGTATCTGTCTATTAAAGTGTACAATTACCAAATTTTCTCGCTAATTTCCTGCTCTTTCAACAACAACTGCAATATTGTATCGATAGGAAGCATTTTGACCCGAAAACCGTTTGGTTAGTCGATGCTTCCTTGCCTATTTGCTTTTTTTATTTTTACTATGTTGTATGTGATTGCTTTTTGTTTTTCGTATATATGGCAAAATAATAGATTTATGTATCTATCTATCTATCTATCAAGTAATCCCTGCTAGCAATGCAAACCTACTTACTGGGACAACGTCACAGCAAGACTCTTTATTTTCAGACGTATTGAAATTTTATCGACATAGTGTTGCAAATTTTCCATATTTAAAAAATCCCACAGCGCTAACGCAGGATCAATTCACCTGCAATTTCGTGCAAAAGTATTAAAATAACTTGTATTATTAAAATAAATGTCAAAAAAAAAACAAACTCAAATAAACGTTACACGCACTTTATTAAAAAAATAGTTAGTTAGTGTCTTTTATTTCCGTACCGTCAACTAAAGAATAATATACAAAAATAATATACAGTATATTATTGGACAGCACGAGAAAAAGGAAGAAGCAACAAAACGATAAACGTGGTAACATGCAAGAGAGAGTGGAAGGTCAAGAAAAGTAACATGAGTACTGAGTATTGAGCAGCATGATTGCAACACCCGACAACAGAGATCTATCAAATAAAGAAAAGGAGCAGACACACACATACAGTACACAAAAAAAACGACGCTCAGATAAAAAAGACAGCAAAAAGATTCTTAGATTCTACACTGCCATGCTACGGTGAAATGGTATGACAACATAACAGTGTGTGACCTTTTAAGGTTAATCCAAGTCGTATAGCGCTTATAGAACTGATAAGCTAACGAAGAATAGATGCAAGAGAAAATCACGTAAGACTTGCCTTAATTACCCCGAGCGCTGGTGATAATAGAGAACCCTTGAAGGCCCAACAGGCAAAGAAACCTACCAAAAGAAATCCTGTTCAGCTAGACCGCCGATTTGAAAACATTCAGCTCCAAACAGCTAAATGTTTGAGAACCTGTGAGCTAAGCCGTTTCAAGAAGTCTGTGATGTCTTAAAATGGCAAGAACGTTAGAGTAGGACCAACCGACAGATCAGAAATAACACTAAGTAAAGCAATGTTAAAGCAAGCTAAACTTGGCATCGGCCGGCTACCTCCAAGTCTTGCCATCGCACATAATTATAAGCCTAAATGCGCATGTCCGATGTCCAAAAGCGAAATATCGTCTTTGAAAACAGGACGTACAATGTCGAAGTCTGTAGGTCGGTTGAATTGCATGCATGTAGGTCAGTTGATCACCTGAAAATATAAAAAAGCAAAACAAAGCGATAACTGTTTGAAACAGGAAGAAAATAATAATAATAACAATGGCAACATTGTATCCACAGACAGGTGATTGGCTTAACACACTATTACAATAAGTTACGAAATGGAATGGAGGGGTGCAGAGATACAGCCATGAACCCTGGACAGGCTGATAGCCATTTAAGAAATACTGTTTTAATTTCTTTGCACTACTTGTCCAGGTTTTTCTAATGGCGATTGGGATTTCACTCCATACTTTAGGCCCGACATATCGTATGGATTGTTGGCTTACCGTACAACGGCAGAAAGCGGAAACTGACTGTTGCTACGAGTTTTAATTAAAAGATATTCTGGACCAAAACATATTGTCAAACGCAGATGGAAGAGTACCATGGTGATATTTATATATAATTACAGTTACACCGTGTTTGAATATATTTTTCTTATTATTAATTGTATTGTATTGTTTGTTTTGCGCTTAAAACAAAATATAACAAAAAAAACGTAAGGCACAAATGCAAAATAAGAGCGACAGGAAGCTGCGAAGGGACCTCACGGTCGTCGAGTCAAACAGCCACCTTATTTAAGGAACAAATAGTGCCCCTTATTATGGTAGACAGTCAGAAAAAGCAAAGCACATTAATATAATTATGCTATTGAAAGTAATCTTATGTCAGCTAGGGCTGACATTATTCGTAATCAGAAATTAGATTTTGTTTATAAGTCTTTTTGAACCGAGAAAACGGTAAAATTTGCTGTGATTCAGGATAAGATAATTTTATTTTGAACAACTCAATACACCACACCAAATCGAACGCATTTAGATAAACAACAACAAAAACTACACTAAGCAAATCTAAATTACATTAAACAACGGTAATAAACGGATACGGAAAATAAACGCGCACGTAAACAAAAAGGTAAGGTTTCATGAATTGTAGCAGGAAGCTGGGAAGGGACCTCTCGGTCATCGAGTCGAGAAGCTCCCTTGTAGTCAATTCAGGCTGCTGGACGTTTACATATATTTCCTGGATTAATTTTTGTGCTATATTACGTTTCATTGTATTTCTCTTAATCTTCAGTGAAAGTATTAAATTAAATTCAAATTAAATTCTAGATCTCGACACCTTGGTATTTAAAATTCCTTTGAAGCTTAGTAGTTTTATATCTGGGAATTTGAAGGGAATATTTTTTTGAGGCAAGCTCAGTTGTATTAAAGTGTTTATTTGATCTTTTGACAAACATACTTGAATGATGAAGAGGAAAATTGTTACGTACACATCTATACATTGTTTTGGCAATCTCATATTTATATAAATCTGGCAATTTCAGTATTTTTAAATTACTGTAATGTGGAGTAACGTGATCAAAGTATCTGGCTCCGGCAACAATTGTGACTGCATTGTTCAAGAGACGTTTTAGATATCCCACCCCAAACAGCCAAACCGTGTAACAAATGAAAATTTACCAGCGCATAATATAAACTGATCAGAGCTTTTTCTGGAAGAACATGCTTTAATTTATTCAATATTCCTACAGATCTTGCAATTTTAGATTCAAGAAAGTTGATATGTTGTCGAAAATTGAAATGACAGTCCAGGTGTATTCACAAATATTTAGCCGACTCGTGTATCAATATTGGTGAAGAGTTAATATGAATATTAAAGTTTGGCAATACTTGCTTTGTTTAGGTGGAATGACTATAATTGAGGATTTAATAGGGTTAACAGTGATCAGGTTAGCAGTTGTCCATTCATGCATTTGTTTTAAATTATTATTGATTATCGTTTCTAGCTGATATGGGTTGGGAGCATTTACGAGTAAGCAAGAATCAACCTCGTAAAGCTTAGCTGTGCAGTCAACTGCAGAGGGGAGGTCATTAATGTATATCAGGAAACGCAATGGACCCAGGTTTGATCCCTGCGGGACTCCATAAAGCACGGTAAGGGTTTGTGATTTATCATTTAGATGACTTACAAATTACTTTCTATTTTCAAGGAAAGTTTTAAAGAGTTGGTTAGTTAATCCTCGGACGCCGTAATGTTCTAGCTTTTGCAGAGTGGCAAACAGTGTCGAAAGCTTTTTTAAAATCCGATAGGACAAGACCTGTATAATTTCCTTCATTTATTGAGTCACAACAATTATTAACTACATCTAACACTGCATGGACACTGGACAGCAGATAGTTGCTTTTGGAAGCCGTATTGGTGATGGCTAAGTATGGAGTGTTTTTTGAAAAATTTTAGCAATCTAGAACATAAAAGTTTTGCCATAATTTTAGAAAAGCAAGTCAACATAGATATTGGTCTATAATTGGACAAAAGATTTTTTTTTCAGATTTACGACTTTAGCAATCTTGCAACGAGAAGGAAATATGCCAAATTGAAAAGCACTGTTAAAATAATAGCCCAGTGGCTGTGCTATATACTGGAGGCTACCCGCAGAAAATAGGGCGGAATGTTATCATGGCCAACTGATTGATGAGTGTTTAGAGAGTTCATATGGTTAAGTACTTCTTTAATTCCAACAGAATCTAAAAACAAGGAAAACGTGACGCGATTTTGCAAAAATGTTTTAAAGTCAGCTTTGTTCGTTCAGTCAAAATTTTCAGCTAATTTCGGACCTACATCAGAAAAATAATTATTGAACGATTCTACTATAGCTTTGGGGGTTACTCATTTCTATTTCATTAACAAGTAGTTTTGTAGGAAGGTTGGTTGATTTTCGACACTAGAAGCTAAATAAGCGAAAAATCTTTTTCAACAAAATGGCTATAGCGTTTTTGATAATCACGTGATGCATAAGGAAACTGCGCATAATAACGAGATGGGTGTAAATACAAAAGTTTTGCAAGGAATTGGCAACAGCGGCGTGGTGTAGGGGATAGTATGGTGGTCTGTCAGAGGCACGACAAAGGTTTGATTAGTTTTTTTTTTTTTTTCTGTGCGTCGTTTGTTCATTTTTTGTGGGTTAACAAAAAATTTTTTGTTTACTTGGGATGGGAAAGAGTGGGGGTTATAGAATAAACAAAAAGTTCTCTCTTAGCTCACCAGGCATTTCTGTGCTGGATCGGTTTGTTATTTATTATTAAACACTGCCGCCAGTAAGCGCAAAATCGCTGTAGCGGTTTTGTTGAAAATGATTTTTCGCGTATTTAGCTACTCGTATTTACGACTTTTGGTAGGTAGTAAACTTTGAAGCGTTTCTCAGGTTTTGCGAGGATTGCTGGAATTGTTTCTCAGCTCTCTTTCAAAATAATTCATCTTCGAGAGACTTTTAATCTTTGTCAGTTTATTAAGTAAACTTTGTAAGCTTCTTTGAAGTGTTTATTGCCTAAACGAAAATGTGTTTTAAACATTTTTCTTTTTCGTTTAATTGAAACCATAATTTCTTTTGTCATCCATGGTTTACTCTTTAGCTTCATATCCTCTCTGGAAAGCCGTTTTAAAGGAGCATGTTTATCGATGCACGTTTTGAGAGTGTGAATAAATTCCTGAAAACATACGTCAAAATTTTCTGCACTTAATACACTCTGAGTTGCCAAAAGTAGGTGTTAAGAATGTTGAAGCTCATAGCAGTAAGCGTCTGGATTAAAATTTGTTTTATCCCTACGTAAATAAATAGAGATTTTATTGGCCCTGGGGTACGCTGATATACTGCAACATGCAAGATAGTGGTCAGCAATATTATCAGTTTCGATTACACCCAGGATAACTGAGTGAGAGACATTGGTGGGCAATATCGCGGTATTTTTTTAGTACCGGTACCGTCGGTACTTTGGAAAAAAAGTACCGGTACTGCAGTGCCGGTACTTTTACTTCTCAATTTTTAGGCGGTACTCGGTACTTTTGCAAAATCTTTTATAATAAAAAAGGAGAAGTCTGCACAACTACACCTTCCACAGCAATCGTTTAAAAAATTTGTTTTTAAAATACAATACTGCCATCCCTTCAAGCGCGGCAATAGAAAGATTCTTTTCCACAGGAAAAGGTATTTTGAAACCGAAAAGAAGTGGTCTTTCAAAGTTAGACGACCTTTCCCAAATGGTTTTGTTTTTGAAATGCAATTCAGAGTAAAAGTTTTTCAATAGTTTTGTCTGTTCTTTTTTGCGTCACGGTCCGTTGATAAGGTTGTTACCAGGGTAGGAAATATCGATTAGAAATCGATAATCGATATTCTTTACTTTTTCGTCGTCGAATGCAAAAATTCTTTACTTTTTTTTCTTTATCGATTGGGGCTTTTCCCTATTTTTTGCGTGGTAAATTTGGTTATTAATTAATCCATTTTTTTTTTTTGAATAGGCCTAAGTTCTTTCAAAAGTCTTTATTTTTTGTTATTTTTAGTACCTTATCTGGTTTTTGTGGTGTTTGCAGGTAAATATTTTACTTTAAATCCTCATAAGAACAGTTAGCGTGCGGAAAATTCCGCTCAAATCACCGAGTAGTGCGAGTGTTGGATCAAATGCACTGTCATTTTTGAATCCATTCCAAAATATAACACGCGAAAACGTTTCACTTTCATCAGCTTGTTACTTGAACCAAATTCAGATACCAGTATTGACATTCCAGTGTATTTTTCATTTTTATTCACCAGCTTTATTTTCAATGCAACTTGAAGCCTAAGCTTAACTATGAAAACAAGAACGACAAAAAATTTAAAGTAGTTTTAAGACGTCTTTTTTGCAGATTTTAAAATTCACTTTTTCGGATTCAACTCCTAATTTCGCAAATAATTATAAGCTTTTTCTAAACATTTTATTTTCTTTGATGTGATTTCTTGTTCATTTGTATCTTCCTGCCACGAGAAAGCGACAGAGGCGCTATGCGTAGGACGAATCTAGACTCGCTTAGGAGTTGTCTTTGTTTTCGAGTGTTCCGGTTGAGTTTTGTTTCTGACGTCTTCAATTTGCTGCTAGCTAGATTCCACCACGCAGAGATAATTGTCGTGAAGCATCTTGTCCAAGGACGCAACAACGAGGTTTGGGTGGGAGTTGAACCACCAACCTTGTGAACATGGCTATCGTAAAAATGAACCTGCGAACCACTCGGCCATGCTGCCTACAGACATTCCATCGACTTACAACTCCCTGCAATAATGTTTCTTGACTGAATCTCCTTAAAAAGATGCAAAATTATAGAATAATTGTGTGCTTTTTCTTGTGAATCCGATGGTATTCCAGATGTAGACCATATTATTAGCGAGCTAATACCAATTTCGTTTTTTTGAAGGCCCACATCCTAAACATTGCTGGCCTGAGGCCTACCTTTATAGCAAACTATAGGCCTATTTTGTATTACATTTACTCGTGTCAACTCGACGAGTATTTATAATGTTTCAAATTAATTGTTGCTGATTATGACAGTCTATTGCAGCAGCTCTTCCCATCTTACTTTGTAGCTTATTCGCCATCTGTCAGTTCCGCTATGGGATTATTCCCAACTCCTAATACGCATATGCATTTTTGCTCCAACCATTTTGCTTGCTATACTGTATTTTAATTCATAAGATACTAAACTCACAAAGCAAAACGTGTGTTTGCACTTACGCAACCCCATCTTAGAAAATGTTTTCGTACGGCGTACGCTCTTCTTAAAACTATTTTTCTGATAAGGGGGTGATGAAAGTCTTCAACTTCCAAAAGGAAACGGTAGAACAAAAATGTTTGAGAATCACTGCTCTAGACCCAGAGTCTCCAGTCTCGTGATCATGAGTTTTCATATTATCCTCGTCCGTGGTCGCACGAAGTATTATCTATTATTATGATTACATGAATTTAACTTAGAGCTTTGAGTGCTTTCTGATAATCAGTGCTCGAGTTGTAAAAACACTTTGGGGGGATGGTAGGCCTACAATTTTTTACGCATACGTTAGGAGGGATGGTCATTATAGGCCTACTTGTAAGGGAATGGTTTACGCTAAAATGTTTTATGGTGTTGTTTTTCGGGGGATGGCATCCGTCGCATCCCCGTCAACTCGCGCGTACTGCTGCAATCACAGACACAAAAAGTAAGCGCCATGAAAAAGTTGGAACGATTTATCCTACGTGAAGATCCGGAGTGCAACAAATTTTTAAAAATGGCGAAGCATAGGCCTACCTTAAAATATCGACTCTTCGAGCACTTTTACATAATCAAATCTGGTGCTTTTAAAAAAAATTGGGTACCCCTGCTCTACACACTTCGATGTTAAAAGTGCTGTTTTTGTTTTAATGACTTCACTAAAAAATTTGACGTCATTATGATTTCTGACGAACTCCTTCCATTGAAAACTCCAGCGTGGGCCACTTCTGGTTCTAACACTCCCATTCATTCAAAAACCCTAAGCAATCTTTTTGTCGCATTTTGGCAAAATGTGATATCCAATAAAAAAAAGTTTTCGCTTTATGCGTGGCGGCCCATCCTGTGGGCGAGGGAAATGATTGCATTTTTTCTGATTTTTGTTGCGCTAACCACTGGCACTAACTATAGCTTGTTTTGTACCGTTTTTTGATAGTTGGTGCATAGTTAGCAATTCGTGAATTGTGCCGTTTCAAGTTAGCGGTAACACTACAATATTGAGTAATTTAGTAATTATCTAGCTAATACCTATACGCCAAATTATTATGAAACTGAGCAGTTTCTATCAAAAATCAACAAAATAAAGGGCAGTGCTTTTTTTCTGCAACTTTTTTTGAAAAGTACCGACAAAAATACCGCGGTACTTCCGGCGGTACTTTTGGTTTTCAAGTACCGAGTACCGGTACCGCCGGTACTTTAATAAAGTACCGTGCCCACCTCTGGTGAGAGACATCATTAGTAATGTTATAATAGAGTGGTAAAGTGCTAGGTGGCGCTGTTCCTAGCATCGCTTTTACTGGTTCTACACTATTTTTGCTTTATTATAGCTACGCAGCTGCTGGTAGCATGCAGCTGGTTTCTGTGGCCGACGTTGGTACTGCCACCAGTTAGGGTTTGTCAAAGCTGGTTCTACCCACTATTTTTGATTGTTCAGTGATTTGTACCAGGCTGTAACCATCAGTGTGAAGAAACAAATTGTAGTTTTTATCGGTTTTCAAAAGCCAGGCGAAAGCTTACAAGATGGATAGCATTGATATCTGGTAAGGTAAGCATAGCATTCCTTTCTTCCTAAATAAATAGGCATATCACTTTGCTAGAATTTTAACAAGCTTTTGACTGATTTAAGATTATTGTCCTAACAATGCACTCAATAAAATTATTAGGTTTTATCATCCTACCTTAGCTAGTCTGTAGTGTACATGCCCTGCTCAGCTGCTCTTTTTCGGAATCGCAAACTACCAGTAAGCCGACTTGCAGCAGCGTGCAGTTGCATAACTTATGTAGTAATCTGAGTATACTGACTACACTTGGTGAGCTGAACCTATTTTATTGATTTGACGTCCTACACTGAGCTACAGCTCTTCTTGATCAGAGAAAGTCGGAAACATATTAGAGGTCTAGACTATGCAAAGTTTTTTATAATGTTGAATGACCTGTATCATTTTGAACGGCTAAAATAGGTAGCTAAAGTTTAGTCTAACTTTGAGATATATCTTACGGTAGTCATTATATTGAAAATGTCCTGCTAACAGTAACAATTAGTTCATGAATAATTTTAATTTTTGCAGAAGAGCTGACAAAGAAGCAAACGTGAATTTTCATGTGAGCAGTTGCCATTTTCAAGATGAAAAACAAAAAAAAAAATAATAACCCAACAATATTTACAAGAAATATAGACAAACACTTCCCAGTTGAAAAACCATCTTCAGAGAAGCAGAAAAGTAAGCCCACTGATGCTACTGAAAAAATATTTCTCCAGATTTTGCTGATGAGAAGTTTGATGAGGTTTCAATGGATGAGTTGGTGCTGCCTGCAGATCTTTCAACTCTCAACTAGGTAAATGGCACCTACAGATTTTGTTCAGTTGACAATTTGAATGAAGAAATGATTAGAGTAGATACTGGTATAACTACAAAAAAATTTTTTTTTTATTGGTAGTTGTATATACAAAAAAATTTAAAGGTGAAATTTTATATTTTTATAACTGAAAAGTTAAGACGATTAAGCTTGAAGATTAGATTATTATCACATTGATGAAGCTAAGGCAAAATTATACAAATCTGCATCTTGCGAAGTTATTTTTATGCAGCAAAACCACGATTTCAAACATAGTTTTGACTTTTATTTATGTGTTACATGAATTGCTGTTTGTTGATTTGAAGTCACATGTGCCATCACGATTGAAAAACGGAATTTCAGCTCCAGCTGCATTTGCTGACTTTCCGAATTGCCGAATGATAGTGGATTGTACTGACATAGAAGTTGTTACTCCAAAACAAATGGATTTACAACGTCTAACAAAATCTACAAATAGGTCAATGAACTCATTTAAGGCACTTGTTGGAGTAGCTCCCATTGGTGTGATTACATTTGTCAGTAAGCTATGTGCTGGGTCTACATCTGTAAAACACATTGTTCAAAAGTGTAGGATTTTAAATCACTTTGTTGTAGGTGATCTTTTTCTTGCTGACAAAGGATTTTTGATCCAAAACGTTGTACTTGCAGGAGTAAGTTTTAACATTCCACCATTTTTTGAACATGGAAAGTTGTCTAAAATGAAATTATTCAAACTAAAAGCATTGCGAAGTGTCGAATTCATGTAGAACGAGCCAATGCCAGGCTAAAAAGTTTTAAGATTCTAACTTTAATTTCATCATGGCTGCGTGGTTACTTCGATGTTATGTTTCAGCCTGTGACTGCTTTTAGTCTGGTTGGAAAGCAGGGTTCCCGTGCACCCCAAAGATATGTTTTTTTAACCTACATTTTTGAAATCCTTATAGCATCCCATAAACGAATTTTGATGTTCCCAAGAAAAATTTTTGTCCCATGGGAGTCATTTCGGGGGTTTCCCGATCGGCACCCCTAAATTTTTACTCATGAAATGCGTGGAAATAAGTGCAAAATTAACCAACTTCTCGTGAACGTAGAACAAAACTTAATATTGCAACTGAAAGAAAAAAGGACCAAAAAAAATTTTTAAGAAGCTTTTTTTGGTTTGTTTTATTATGACGTCATCAACTGAGCTTTATTTGTAAAATTTACTTTAAATTTTACTTTTGCATTACCGATTTTTAACTCTAGACTTGATATTGTTTCCATATTAACCATTTTAACGACTTAGGTAGAGTCCTCAGGTTATATTTAATTGAAATTTATCATTTAAATTCGACTTTCAAGTCTTTTGACCCCACAAAATAAAGGTAATTACCCCCTCCCAAAATTCAACCAAAACGTGGAATTTCGCCATAAGGTGGTGTCATATCTAAATTTAACGCGAAAGAAAGACGTTGTAGCATGAAATAAAATATAAACAAGTTAAAAAATAATTTATCGATTTTTTTCTTGTTTGTTTTTTTATGACGTCATTAACTTTGCATTTTTGAAGAAAAAACGATTTTTCGAAATGAAACGCTAGTTTTCATGAGATACGATCGTTTGTATGAGGCAGCCGATTAGAATGCAAAAATATTGTTTGTTTATTATTTTATGACGTCATCAAATGGAATGTTTTTGGAAACTGTTCTCAGAAAACAATGGTTGAATTAGCCGTTTTATTGGTAGCATCCGATCTCATCAATAATCATGAAATTCTTCGCGACGTGGTGAAAGTCGGCCACATTTGTCTCCAAGGGTTTGAATTTCTATTAGGAAAAGAGCAATAAAATAGAAATGTTCTCAGCATATCCTTTATGACGAAATAACCACGACAGGGGTGCTAGGAAGAAATTTTAGACTTACTGCAGAATTTCACTATTACCAGTTTATTTAGTTGTGACAATGTCTAAAAAGCGCAGGCGAGAGGAAAGTGACCCAGAAAGGCAAAAATTCAAAAGTAAAACTGTCGACAAGTGTTGTATTTTGCACATTGATGGTATTCAACATCTCGATTTTACACCTTTTAGTAAAATTAAAGTCCCAGTCCGTGAAAAGCTAGCTCAGCTACATACTATCAGAGATAAAAGGCTTGAAGAACCGATCGAATCCAAATACCGTTTCGAGGATGTCTGCAAACGCATTCCAGAAACTCTTGAAGATAAAGATTTACACGCAATCGGTTACCATAGAAGCTGTTACCAATACTTCACAAAGAATCTCGATCGATTGAAAGGTCGCCAGGCATCAAACGAACCCCCTTCTTCACGACCTTGTCGTAGTTCTCGATCTGCTACGTCTCTGTTTCCTCCAGAATGCATCTTTTGTGACAAACTGGAAGTAAAAGTTTCTGGAAAGACTGAGAGATGCACGAAATTTGCGATATTCAAAACTAAAGCTGGAAGTATTAAAGACCCCAGCTGGAAGCAAATTGCGCCCAAAGCACTAGAAATGAATTTACAAAGTTTAAGTCGCAAAGTGCAAGGTGAAGACTTGTTCGCCAGAGAAGCTAATTTCCATCCATCTTGTCGAAAGTCGTTTAACTTAAAATATCTTAACCATATGCGCGAAAAAAACTGCGCCAGTGATAAAGAAGGAAGTCACGATGCTGCAGCACATGAGCGTGCTTTTAAAGTCATTCTTGATTACATCCAGGAAGAAGTGGTGAAAGGCAACAAGATCGTGGATCTCTCATCAGTACGACTTCTTTACGTCGAAGCACTGAAAGAGCGTGATGGTTTACATAACCCAAATTATAGAAGTGAGAAGCTGAAATCTCGACTCGAAAACCATGCAATTAATGAATTAATTTGCTTTGATAAACTAAATTTTGGCGACCGAGGTAGCATTTTTTACAATCTCATATATAACACCAATACTTCAATATCCGATGCAATGAGATACGCATATAAACTTGGCAACAAAAATTAATGTGAAGATATGGCATTGTTTCTCCGTGATAAAATCAAGCGGGCGTTTGAAGAATCGAATCCACTTCCCTGGCCACCTACGCCCGACGATCTTGAGGCTGAGTTATTAGATGACATCCTCCCTCCGGACCTTTCAAGGTTTTTAAACAGCTTGATCTATGGCGATTGCAACCTTAACCCATGCGAAAAGAAAAAACGCATTGTGCGCTCTATTGGACACGTAAGAAATCTATTGGCCGATATACAGCATAACTATAACCTCGGCAAGACTATTTAATTTACGTGTATGTGGCTTACTATTAGATAGGCCTATACACTGTAGTTGGATTAAGCGTGCAAAATACTTCAATATTTATTTTTTGTTTCGTTAGGATATCTGCCGGGCTGTGACGAAAGGAAGATGGAAACTTCCTAAGCACATACTGCTTAGTACCACACTGCGTCATCTTTATCGCAGTAAACAATTAACTACAATGCTCAATCGTTTGGGCCACTGCGAAACATACAATTTTTGTTTGGAACTGAAATCAGCTTTGGCGAAAGCTTTCTACAAATCTTACGCCTTTATAACTCCACAAGTAATCACTGGCGACGGAAACAGCGTCTTTCATATGGAATGGGATAACCTGAACGCGATCACCACAAATGTCAGTGAGCCAAATGTGGTGAATAGTACCGGTGGGATTATGATACAGGAAGTGAAAGACGGATTTACAAATACCAACAAGAATCCAATGCTACCACTTTACGATCGGAGTACTCCTCGCTCATTGCAGGTGGATTTGCCTACAACTTTGGCTCCTGTTCATATTCACAAGAAAATTGGTCCTCAGATTCCTAAAAATGCAATACTAAATCCACCTGCAGCTAATAATGAAATTTACGTAAAAATCCTCCAGGAGTATCGTGTCTGGTTTTTGGCTCTGGTAATCGGAAGTCATGAAGAGAAATAGCTGGTTCCAGGATTTGGAGGTTTTGTTTCGGCAACCGGAAATAAACCCACCAGTAAGTCAACAATCGACTTTTTCTCACCCATAAACCATCCTTTTACCGAATACTCCACAATCAAAAGAGTTATTGCGACAATCGGAAGATGCTACAAAAGAGGTCGGGCAGGAGTACATTCTCAACACGTTTGATCTTGGTGGCTGTATGAAGGCCTTGCCTCTCATTTGGAAATTCTCTGATGAGTACAAGAAGCACATCGTTACTCTCGGACCTTTCCATACCGGCATGAATTATATGGGTATGATAACTGCTCACAAATGCAAGGGCTCAGGATATGGTGAAATTCTTGTTAAAGCTGGACTTGTAACATCGAGGTACTTGGTTGGTGTTTTAAGCGGGAAATGTTATGCCAAAGCTCTTTTTTGCCTTAAAACTGTCACAGAAGCTATGGAGAGATTACTAATAGAGCAATTTATGGAAGATGAGCATGTTGAATCGATAAGTTCCAGCTCAATGTTAAGCCTTGTCCACGAGTGTAGTCGTGAGACTCTGAACATTGCTTTACAAGACCGCGATACTTGTGCCATTCTTGCAAAGTATACAGCGTATAAGGACAAGGTTCGTGCTGGTCACCTTGGAAAAACTGCTGCTTTTTGGATTACCATAATCGATCATGCCAGGCTGGTTTTGTTATTGCAGTACTCTGTGAAAACTAACAACGTAACGCTTTTTCACAAGTGCAATGGAGAAATGGCAAATCTCTTTTTTGCTTATGATGGTCCAAACTACTCCAGGTACCAATTGGTGCATTTTTTTTTCAGTTCGTAGCCTTTATTGAAATTTAATGTTTTTCACCTATATCTTGGTATGTCTCCACAGGTATTTAACGTGGTACGAAATGTTTTTGACCAATATTGATCAAACTCATCCTGGAGCAAAGGAATTGTTGAGTAAAGGTGGCATTGCAGTGGCACGGTCTCTAATTCCCGGGGCGCTTAGTGCAGTTGATAAAACAATGAAGGAAACTTTCATGAAGTTTGCAAAGTCCCAAGGTAGGCTACTGTTGAGAATATGAACAGTATTGAACCAAGTACTACTGTATATGAATTCACAACAAAATTATCACGTTTTACGTAATGTGCGGCGTATATACATTATCCGCTCACCTGTATAGCATATATACGATATCGATTAAGTTGTCGTTACCTAGGACATGTTAATTTCAGGTGGTTTTATCGGACTCTTCTCCAAGCATGAAGCGTATTATCGATGGTGTCGAACGACTTCAATGAGATCCCAATATTTTTGGATGATGATGGAGACGTGTGGACTAGTTGACGATCCAGAGAGCCCCAGATCTGGAAAACATCGTGAGCCGGAAACAGCTCAAATAGGCAAATGTGAGAAGGCCGTTCAATCAACAATCTCCGCTATCTTAAATTTCACCAACCCATTTTTATTGTGCGAAAAGGAGCGACTTTATAACTTGACTTCCGGTGCTCCTGTTTCGGCAGAGGTAGAACATGATGTGCTTCGTGCTGAGGAAGTGGGGAAGAAAGCCAAAGAAGCGTTCATACGTGATCGTTTTCAAAACGGTTCAAGGGAAATGTTCTTTGAGCCAATAAAAAAGCAAAGGTTAAAAACAATGGAAGCTTCCAACAAAACTATCAAGTTAAAGTCTTCACAAGGAAAGGTAAACGAAACTGAATTACTGTATATATTGCATGAACCGTATGCTACTTTGCATTTTATTACAGTTACTTTGTTTGCAGGTAATACAATATCGGGAGCAAAGTGACCTCGCTTTTATGCTACTTATCAAGTCACAGCAATTTGATGAAGCACTGAGTATCGATGAGCTCATGCGGTACTCACTGACTCCAGTACCATCCAGTCTTGGAACACCAGATGGCTTTTTTAATAAGGCCAACAAAGCTGCGATGCTTCATTTCGTATTGAAAGATATTCCTGAGATTGTCTCATATCCAAAAAATGCTATTCATATCGAGGATGGAAATGCACTTTTTCACGTTCTGATGAATTTGCCTCCGACATTTGGCGATATCTGCCTCCGAATTTTAGATCAGATGGTAGCCAAGAAACATTTTATCTTCTCAACAGATTCTTATCATCCCAACTCCATCAAAGCCCAAGAAAGGTTGCGTCGTGGTGTTTCTCAATCCCACATCATTGACGGGCCAGCTACTCGAAAGCCAGTCGATTTCAAATTGTTTTTGACTAACGACAGGAATAAAACGCAACTCTGCCATCTTCTTCTTCGTGTGTGGGGAAGCGATTCAGCAGTTTCTCGATTGACGAAATGTGAAAGAGCTGTAATTGTTGTTCAAGGAAAGGCGTATCACCTTGATTCAAAAGAAGGAAAAGTAAGTGTGAAAACGTACAACTAAATCGATCAGCTTTCATGTTTTGGAAACTGAGTTACTGACGCTTGAAAGTTTAAAACCTATCCTTTTGCAATTTCAGCTGAGAGTAAGCGAGATTCATGAGCTAATGTCGAACCAGGAAGAAACGGACACTCGAACAGTGATTATCTAAAGTATGCTGCAAAGTTCGGATACGAATCTGCTGTCGTTAGAACACCTGACACTGACGTCTTTTTTATTCTTCTCTATCACGATCGGCATATCGCACTCACAATCTACCTTGATGTTGGCATAAGCAAGCAGCGCAAAGTTGTAAATGTTAGCGAAATCGCTGATAGGAATGGTCCAGAGTACTGCGATATGATGCTTGGCGTTTACGTTTTCACTGGAGAAGATGCAACAAGTGCTTTCAAAGGAAAAGGAAAAGTTAAGCCTTTGAAAAAGCTTCTGAGTGATTCCAAGTATCATTCAGCATTTCGGTGAGGCTTGCTAATGGTCATTTTAAAAGCAAATACTTATAAATTAAAATTTTGTTGAATTAGAAGAGGTTTTATATAGCCTACTTTCATTGCGACCAGCATTGTACATTGCATGCTGTCAGTTCTGACATTTCACTCATTAATGCTACTTTTGTTCTCAAGAGGCAACTCGGAGAGGACGGGTCGATAAAGCAAGAAGTGGTTGATGACCTGGAAAGTTTCACTTGTCTGATGTATGGCTATGCTCGAGAAGCGTCACTAAATAATGTTCGTAGCATCATGCTAAAATAAATGGTAGGAGAAAATGAGGTATTAACATCCAATTCAAAAGTGGATCTTTCGCGGCTCCCACCTTCCAGAGACAACCTTATCCCCCATATCAAACGTGTGAATCATCGCCTTGCCCATTATAAGAGAGCGGATAAAGAAATGTACTACAGCCCTGAGCCTCATGATGGACTAGGCTGGAAGAAAGGTAAAGGCAATACCTTAGAGCCGGAGTGGTCATGCGGTCCCATTCTCCCTTCTTCTCTCATTGATTTGCTGGAAAAAACCGTAGAGGAAATCGAAGAAAGGGAACCAGATGATAACCAAGATCCGAGTTATGACGAAATTTTCAGCGAAGAGTAGAGAACGCTCTGCAACTGACCATCGCTTAGGCGCTATCTTCAAAAAATGTTTTGTGCTGTCTTTTTACTTTTGTGGTTATCTAGCCTATGCCAAACAGGCTTAAGAATTTATTTCATAGCAGCTGTTTAATTTTATGACTTTAAAGGAAGGAAGTTGATTTCTTGAAAAGATACGATTTGATGACGTCATAAAATAATAAACAAATAATATTTTTGCATTCTAATCGGCTGCCTCATACAAACGATCGTATCTCATAAAAACTAGCGTTTCATTTCGAAAAATCGTTTTTTCTTCAAAAATGCAAAGTTAATGACGTCATAAAAAAACAAACAAGAAAAAAATCGGTAAAATATTTTTTAACTTGTTTTTATTTTATTTCATGCTACAACGTCTTTCTTTCGCGTTAAATTTAGATATGACACCACCTTATGGCGAAATTCCACGTTTTGGTTGAATTTTGGGAGGGGGTAATTACCTTTATTTTGTGGGGTCAAAAGACTTGAAAGTCGAATTTAAATGATAAATTTCAATTAAATATAACCTGAGGACTCTACCTAAGTCGTTAAAATGGTTAATATGGAAACAATATCAAGTCTAGAGTTAAAGATCGGTAATGCAAAAGTAAAATTTAAAGTAAATTTTACAAATAAAGCTCAGTTGATGACGTCATAATAAAACAAACCAAAAAAAGCTTCTTAAAAATTTTTTTTGGTCCTTTTTTCTTTCAGTTGCAATATTAAGTTTTGTTCTACGTTCACGAGAAGTTGGTTAATTTTGCACTTATTTCCACGCAGTTCATGAGTAAAAACTTAGGGGTGCCGATCGGGAAACCCCCAAAATGTCCCCATGGGACAAAAATTTTTCTTGGGAACATCAAAATTCGTTTATGGGATGCTATAAGGATTTCAAAAATGTAGGTTAAAAAAACATATCTTTGGGGTGCACGGGAACCCTGCTTTCCAACTAGACTATCTGGTCAACTTACGATTTCCTCTTATTATATGAAAAGGCTTGTGACAATAGTGCATTTGAATGATATTTGCGATATTGCCGGTACTTGCCTTTACTTTTATACGAGTTCTTGCCAGCACGTTTATACGGTGAGTTTTATATATTTTGCGGCTTTAGAAGAACCAGTTACTATTTTTGCTGTTATGGGTGTGAATTTGACTGTGATCACTGCATAATGGGGAAGATTTTGTTGGACTTGTATACCGGGCATCGTAGTCTAGGCTAGCTAGGCTAACTCAAGTTCTGCGCTGTTTGTTCTTCCGGTACGGTGAAAACGGAGACAGAAAAATTTTTATCTCGTGTTTTATCAAGTCTTTTAAAAAATAATTACAGTGTTCGCAACTCTCGAGAATTTGTTGAATGTATTAAGAACTATTCTGTTGAAGAAAATGAATGTTTAGTGTCGTTTGATGTTGTTAGCTTGTTTACATCTGTGCCGGTTGACAAGGCTCTTGCCCTCGTGTTGGAACTTCTCGCATCTGATGATTCTTTGCCTTCTCGTACACGTTTCAGTATCTCTGACATCAAACAAGGTCTCCAAATATGTTTGGATTCTACTGTTTTTTCATACAAAAAGTCCTTTTTCAAGCAAACCTTTGGTACTCCCATGGGTTCTTGCATTTCTCCTATCATTGCTAATCTTTACATGGAACACAGTGAACACACAGCTATCACTACGTTTCATACTCCTCCCAACCTTTGGTTGAGGTATGTGGACGACACGTTTTGTATTCTCGACAAGAAACACATTTCGGGATTCCACTCTCATCTTAATTCTATTTGCTCTCACATTCAGTTTACTATGGAAAACAAACACGATTTTTCTCTTCCTTTTCTTGACGTCCTGGTATCCCGTAATGTCTGCAAAGAGAACCACACCACAAACACATCACTCACTACAGCCATATACAAAAAATCCACCCACACGGACAGATACCTCCAC
Organism: Trididemnum miniatum; assembly: GCA_964006365.1. Classification (NCBI taxonomy): domain Eukaryota; kingdom Metazoa; phylum Chordata; class Ascidiacea; order Aplousobranchia; family Didemnidae; genus Trididemnum; species Trididemnum miniatum. The sequence goes on from OZ023237.1 coordinate 6,080,154, forward strand.
TACACATCACATCATCCCAAACACCAGAAACTCACTGTGACAAAGACACTACTCAACCGCGTTGAAACACACATCTCTCATACTGATAAAAACCAAAAAAGCGGTGAGTTACGAAACGTACGTTCTACTCTGCAACTTAACGGATTTCCTCCCAGAGCTGCTTTTGTATCTCGCAAAAACAAACGCTCTCAAACTCACAACTCTCAATTCAAACAATTCACTTCTATTCCATATGTGCAAGGTACCTCAGAAAGAATTAGACGAGTTCTGAACGAGGCAGGAGTCGGTGTTGCCATGAGACCGTAAAAACCATTCGGCACATTTTGCCCTCCCCTAAAGATCCGTACACTGCAGAAGATAAGAGTTGTGTTGTTTACAAGATCCCTTGCTCCGACTGTGACTATGTTTATACTGGTCAAACCAAACGTGGCCTTAAGTCACGACTGGCCGATCATAGGCGAGCCACAAGCCAGCTGAGATCGGAACTTTCAGCACTTTGCGAACATGCGATGGACTTTAACCATACCATTGATTGGGAGAAATCGGAAATCTTGAAAGTGGAAAACGATTATTCTAAACGACTCATTTCGGAAGCTTGGTTCATCAATGCCCATCCTAAGGTTATGAACAGGTCTGATGGCGACAGTCTCCCAAATGTTTATCGTTCATTGGCTAAATGATTTTTTAATGCAATTTAATCTCTGTAGTTTATATACTGGTTTTTACGTATTACACATAACAATTTGATGATTATTTACGCATTTCTTTTTTATTTTTTATTTTTTTGTTATTTTCACCACCGAAGTGGGCACAAGACAAAAAAACCAAGTTAAAAACAGCAGAAAACGAGACACCAAACAAACACAACTAATAAGAGTGAATGAACATGTCAAAAAATTCATTTTAGTTTCTGATTATACAACTATAAACAGCGAAAAAGGTTTCTTATTGCACATTCATAATTTTATTGGTTCTGGTTTTCTCGGCCAAGTGTCTAGTTCGAATTCTATTTTTTATATCAATAATAATACTACTAATGTTCAAAATTGCGTTATCATACACCATGTTGTTTCTATGAATCCATATTGAGTATTTAGTCACACTTAAAAGTAAAACAATTGCAGTTTCTTGGTCAATGCTAATTTGTTTAAATACAGCTCTAACATCCAAATACAAACAGAGAGCGATCGAAAGGCTTACATTAACTCCTGTCAATTTAAATAAACAGATATCAACGTAACCCCAAACATCTCGTAGTTCACAACATCGGTAAAATACATGCGAAACCAATTCATCATTTTTTTTACAAAAAGTACACAAGTTTGTCTGATGGAAAAAAGCAATGAAATGTTTGCATTTTAAAGGAAGCAAATTCCAAACAACTTTATAGTTAAAGGTTTTCAAATAATTAGGCAAAACTCTATGATGAATATTTTTCCAAGTGTGATTTAAATTGACTGTAATGTTTGGAATTAAAATTTGACCATACTTTTGACTAATAACAATTTCATATATTTCTCGATATTTGCAATTTTTTATCTGGAAGCTGGTGAGTTTTGTTTTTCTTATAACATCAATACACTCTTGGTAATGTACTGATGGCTTAAAAGCATGAGGTACACAATTTGAATAATTAACATTAAGTGTCTTCGAAAGCCACCTACCACAGTAGTATTCCAAGAAAAAACAGTGTAAGAACCATTGAATGTTTCCTGTTTTAATTAGAATGTATTGTTTCATCTGTTTTACAAAAAGTAATTGCATATACAAAGGGATATCTAAAACTGCATATCCACCTTCATTTCTATTTTTGCTTATTTCAGTCATGGTTATAGAATTATCAGATCCAAGAAAGTACTTCGTAATAATGCCGTTAAGTTTTGCTGATAAACTATGCGGAAAACAACACACTTTGGATAAATACATCAACATTGGCATAAATTTCATCTTAATGATCATGGTTTTAGCATCATAAGTTGTTTTAATTTTGGATAAGTGAGTGGCTTCTTGTTGGATAATATCAATTTTTTCATTAAACAATTGCTTCACGAAAACGTAATTTCCAAAAGGAATATTTAAAACGTAAATGCATTCATTGTTTCAATTTATAAACGATCCGATTTACACTTCGTAATTTTTTAATCAGTTCAGTTAAATCAGTGCTACTACGTTTTACTGTTCTCGACCTGGGTTGATTTCCTTCCCAGGTCACTGTATTTTCTGATGAAGCTTGGCGTTGATTGCCAAGCGAAACGTCAAAAATAAAATTGGAGAGTAGATTTTTTCTGTCTCCGTTTTTACCGTACCGGAAGAACAAACAGCGCAGAATTTGACTGTGATGTTAATAACTGGATGTTCTTCAAAAACCACTGCCTGGTAGTGTTATTTCTTGATTGCAATATTTGACTCATAAACACTGTTTTTTGTATATTTCTATGTTTATCATTTCGTGTAATCATACTTAATCTACACAAAAATGTGGTACTGTATTTTAAACCAAGAACAGGGGTTATGCATATGCAATAATTCAACTTGCTTGGTTTAACGAAATGTATTTTACATGTTGTTGGCTAACACTTTTAAGTGTTTAAAATTATGTCTATTTTGTCTTTGTGGATGGTAAACTGGTACTATTTGCGTAAGAGCCTTGCCAAGGTTAACGATTATTCCTTCCATAATTCTTGCTGCAACCGTTTCTGTGATAATTTTTACAATAAAAACGCTTGTGTTGTTAAAAGCTGTATATTTTGAATGCTGACGTAGCGAAAAAAGAAAAACAATTAAACATAAAAAGTGCTGGTAAAAATAGACAGTGGAGATAAGCAACAAGAGTTCTAGCAAGTGATATTACGTAATGGCTATAATTACGTTGCTTACATGCAAGACAATACCTGTCCAAAAACACTTTGAACTGCATATACTGTACTCTTCAGCAAAGTATGTGAATTGTAAACAGCTCAGATGGCCAAGTGGTAAGAGTGTTTGCCTCGGGAGCTGTAGACCTTGGTTTGATTCCAAGTCGGATCAAACCAATGACAATAAAATTGGTATTCACAGCTTCCCTGCTTGACGTTCTGCATTAAAGGGACAGTGTAAGAACAAGCCGGCAAGTTTACTTGCTATGCCCCTGGGAAAGGCACTTAGCGGGATTTCCCAATCTTGGTGTGGTAGACAAGTGGCCGGCAATTTTTAAGCGAGCTCGTAAGAGCGCCTTGATCGCTATCTCGTGGTAGGAGGATAAATATGCAGCTAAATTTTAAAAAAATGCACATAAATTTTGCAATAATCACGAGGCACATGAGATATGGAAAATTAATCATTGATGGACTAAAATGGAAATGAATGATGATGAGTTTGACTTCACAATAGTCCGAACAAAGTCGACAGTTAGGCTTACATTCTTCTTTGAAAAATGTGCAAGTAGACTAGTGAATACGAAAGATTATACAAGCAATCCGCTACACATACATTCACGACCAATCAAACAGCTTTATCTTGTATGATCGTCAGCAGACCAGTATATGGTTGCAATTCTTCTGGGCACCTTTTTGGCAATAGGTATTTTATGTAAAAACTTCAAAGTTGACTGATTTGAGCATTCCAATGTCCACCCTTGTCTAGCTAGTTTAGGGTAATCAGTCGCAGCTGCCAGATGATGACGGCACATCAACAGATTTCTTCCTCTTTCACTGGCTTTCGATATCAGTGCGACTCAGGTTGTTCTGTCATAAATGTATAGAGCAGCAGCATAACTACATTTATGCTCGCTCTTGGGACATTCACACTCAGAAACGGATTAATTTTCCATATTTTTTCTAAGATTTATCTGAAAATAGTATCACCGAGTAGCTGCAGAAGCCTTACCAAAAATCATGTAACGGTGGGCTACCGTACTTACAAGCATATGCAGTTATTGGCACTGTACTGGTAGTTTAAAAATCGGTTCAGGTGGTTACTCTTAAATTTCTTAACTAAATGCAATATTTAAATGCAATATTTTGAATATAAAACTAGCTAGGCCTATGAAAACCAATCAATAACTGAATATATTGAAACTTAGTTACCCGCTTTAGGTTATAAAAAGAAAATTTATCAATCTATTTTCATCAGCTTACCATTACTTTGCAGTTTGTATGATTTGTCTTGCATACTAGCAAGTATTTTCCCTCTTAATCCACCATCACAATACTGAAACAACTCCACATGACTTGATTTGTGGTGGTTTTCCCCTCTTTCGACTGATTTTGATTCATTTGCAAAGTGACCAAGCAGTTTGGCGAAAGCACTCATGTTTCGCAACTTATTTCACACTGGTAATTAAGGCTATGCGGCGATAGTTTAGAACCAGCAAAAGCGGTTGCTACGACTGCGCGACCTAGCACTTTACCACTCTATTGCAGAAGAGGTAAGGGATACGCGGGTGGGTAAGGAAATAATGTTATATGCACCGCAGCTTGTTACCTAATTTATATAATTAACCTCAGCAGTTGTTCGCTAATCGGGGACACATTGATGTTTATATCACCTAGAACAAAGTACGTTTCATGTTGAAGATTTAGTGAAGTCAATATGTTACACAGGCCTTCAGTAAATTGTTTCTTATCATTTGTCGGATGACGGTAAACCGTTCCCATAACGAGATCAGTATTTTGTGACGTAAAAAGAGTGACCCAAATACTTTCACTATCAATTAAACAACAAGTATCTATCTTTCCGTTAATTTCATAACGATATTTTGTAGAAATCTACATAACCACCCCACCTGCATGCGAATTAGCTTTGGTATGTATAAAATTGTAGCCAGGTAAAGATACATTGATCAAAGGATCACAAGTGTTTAAACGTGTTTCAGACAAGCATACGATATCGGGTTGATTAGGCCAAGAGGTAAGAAAGGTGTGTGAGTCATCATAATGCGAATGAAATGACCGAACATTTATATGAGCCAACTTGAGGCATTCAATTCCTGAGAGTCTGCATTTAAACATTTGCATTCAGCAATATTAGCCAATAAACTATTGAAGGTTACATCGGTTAGATCAAAATCAACAGGTTCTAAATCGTTGACAGCTCGACAAGACGCGTGAGGTCGTGGCAGGTTTGAGTCGCTTGTATACATCGTTAGTACTCAACAAAAGTTGGCCGAGTGGTTGGTGCATTGGGCTCCGAAGCTGGCTTCGCGGGTTCGACGCTCAACTAGGTTATCTCCATGATGCATGTACTTCACTACCACAAAAATCCTAAGCTGCAATTAAGTGGCTTGAAATAAAAAAAAAAAAATTAAGTACTCAAAAAAATATGAAGACTACAGCAGGCTTAAGCACTTTGCAAGCCAAAAATATATAATAATAAATTAAGACCCAAGCAGAGTTTTAGAGTAAGGTACCGTGTTACAAGTTTTATCGACTGTTGGAACTTTGCCAAATTTGTGATTAACGATTTTTTCAGCAATAATGCTGTGTAAGTTCACCTTAAGTAACAGAGAAAATACCACACATTAACGTAACAAAGCATAAAAACAAAGCATAAGCATAGGCGCGGCACCAAGCCTGCAATCCGCAAGGCAATGTAATCTGTGGTACAATTGTGGACTAGAGCTTAAATAACGATACATGAAGTTAGGTCAGTTGCAAAAGTATAAAACAACGTTGGTGAGATTAGACAGTAATTTACTGTCTCGCTGTGATAAGACTGCTGCTGCAAAGTTTCAATCACGGTATCAGCAACAATCAGAGTTATAATTAAGAAAACATGAGGCGCACAAGACAGAATCGCAAGTTTTTCCATTTTCAGGCAATATAAACATGGTGGAGCTCGAGTCCAACTCAGCCAGTTTAACCAAAAGTATCACAAGTTCTCATCGTCTTTTAAACGAAAATGTGCAGTGGATTTTAAATTCAGGGCTCAAGCCAACATAACATGCAATACTGATCATGGCTGTTAATAGGGTCTGGGATTTAGTATAGGCCTATATTTGACATTGTTAACGAATAAACAATATTCTCCAGAGCTGATATCCCATCTCACCTCCTTTTTTTGGTTCGTGACTGCTTTAAAAGCCATCATCAATGATTTTTTCTGTTTGAAGTAAATTGTTGGAAGATGCTCGGTAATGTAAATATAGGGTTTCACTGGTTTCTTTTTATTGTCAGATGTTCCCTCTTAGGAATCTCGTCGGTCTGGATTAAGTTTTTTAAGTTTATTTACATTTGCAAAAATTCAGAGGCGGTCAGCAATTTAGGCCTGATCGTTTTTTTTTATCTGTACCATCAAGTTTTTTAGATGTATATTGTGGTGGCCGATGAATATCAACTATAGACACAGCGCTTGGTTTGGTATTTAGGCCGTTTCGAAGCAATTCTTCAAACTTTTTTCGAGTTTGTTCTTTTTGCTCGCTCCCTTCCTCCTCCACGCCGTGCACTAGTATGTTTAGTCTTTTGTCATACGCTTCTTTCGCCGTTAGCTCAATTTCTAAGTCTCTAATTTTATCCAACAAGCAATCAATTTCTTCTGTTTGTTTATCGTTTAATCTTTCAGTTATCGAATTGCTTATTTTATCAAGTTGGCCATTCAATTCGTTTTCTAATTCTGTGACACGTTTGTCAGTGGTCGAAATGTCACTTTCAAATTCGCTGCTTTTCAGCTCAAGTTTAGTTTCAATTGCAGTGATCCTTGTATCATATGCGTCAAATTAGGATTCTATACTTGATATTCTATCAGACATCTTCGCCATAGTACTTATTATAGTATCTACCTTTTCTTACTAGTCTTTTCATTGCTATGTTGTTGCTGATGATAAACAACACTTCTGCCTCGGACAGCCAAAATTACGCAAAGATTACTTGAAAGCCTGCTTTTTGTCTCACAAAGAAAAACGTGTTAGTTAGTTAGTTAGTTGCATGTTTACCCTCCCAGCGAAAGTTTGTGGCAGATATTTAGCAATTGACTAACTATAGGTGGTTAAATTGCCATGGAACCAATTAGTAATGCAGTATCTAATGTGGCTTAGCGATAACGCATGATAAACTACTAATAAAGCGTTTTTACTGAGGAAAAGCTTCACTCTAATTACGGCGCCCAATGTAGCTCTTTAATTTTGTTTTTTAATGATAGCCTTTCCACGACAAGTTTTCATTGATAATTAATTGTTCCCAGCACTCGGATTGACGATACTCTTTCTACTGATTCGCTTCTAATCACTAAGTTTAAGGCACTTGGATGAGGTTTAGAGTTTACAGTCCTGTGTAGCGGTTTTACCCGAAAACCCGCGCAATGTCTCGTAAAACACCTTACTTACGTGTAGGCCCTACTAGCGCAGCGCGAAAGCGTTCTTGACATGATGACCGATTTTGCGCCGCCTATTGGCTTATATAAAAGCTTTTGATATATAACAATATCACTTAACTTTAAATGAACGAATCTTTTATTGATCACAAAGAGTATCGCAATGTTATGCTTTCAATGCTATAATCACTCACTTCGAAGTTGCTGTTCCCAGAACTTCGGAATAAATTCCTTCTTCAGTTTTAACAGAATCATGAGTTGAAATCTCACCGTAGAGCGAGACAGCGCTGTTTCTGACTATTAGCCTTCATCAGCCGCCCTCAGGTAAGAAACATTCATCTTCCAGGACGAATGATCTTGCCAAGATCACTCATCCCTTCGGATAAATATTTCTTAAAGAATTTAACCTTTGGTACGCATATCCACTCGTGTGGCTACGTCACCATTCCAGTCAAACTCTTTGCCAGTTGAAGTTGCAGCATTAAACTGCATAGTTAAAACAAATGTTTTCAATCAATGCAAGCCTAGTATTTATTGCGAAAGCAAGGTCAGGTTTTGCTGTCAACTGTACGCTTATCAGGAATTTCAGTTTATCCTGAAAAACTTCAACCTTACCAGCAGCTCTGCGAATCATGCCAATGCGCTTTATAAAGTTTGCACAAAATTTACCTGATCCACGCTCAAAAAATGTTGATCAGTTTTTCGAAATAATTGGTTGCTATATTATGCAAAATGACCTTAGAAGCCCGCTATGAAAATCATCGGATTATCTGAAGGCGAAATGAATTACGTAAAGGCAATGATTTACTAAATTTAGATAGCTAAATGCATCGACTTCAAGAACTACGATTATTACTGGATTAAGATAAGCAGAAGTCATTACAAATGTAAATGGCTGTAACGGTTTGCGTGCAATTAATTGTTCAGCTCTTAACAATCACGAATAAACGACGGACTCGTAACAATAGATAATGTCCATAATATGCAAGCTTGGACCATTGGCGCACACAGTGACGTTACCCGATGCGCTTGTTTCAAAATGGTTCTATAGATGTTTTTGTTCATTCAATTACTATGGCCGAGCCTTGACTGCACCTAAAAAGCCAAGCACTAAACCTAGAGCAGCATTGAACCCTCGACTTTATAAGTAGCAGTTCCACTTCAGCGTATTAACCACCACACCGCTGGTGCCAGTTTGGAGGGTAGATTTTTCTCAATCTCATAATCTCGAGTGGGCTTTTTTGTTTTATATGTATCGTCATTTTCAATGTTTTGATGTTTTCGGTTGTTTCCAATCCAAATTTCGCACTGCGAGTTTGCAACTTTAGATATTGCACCTCACCGGTCGTAAAAACAAAGTCTTTCATAATCAGGTTAATCAGGGTTGCAAAAATCGATTGTAATCGACATTCGATTGCGGTATTCTTTACTTTTCTTTATCGAATGCATTGGAACCTTTTTTTAATTAAGTATAAAACACGGCCTTGTCTTTACTTTTTTCGACTTAATTCGTTACTTTTTATTCGATTTTTTGCTCATCGTACATGGACGGATCCGCGGGAGATGTAGGGGATGCATCTTCCATACCAGCTATTTTCAGCACTGTTTTTGATGAATACAAGTTTTCCATAATTTCAAACTTTTTCAGTAACAACAAGCCTTATGCCTTAAGCATGCATAAATCGAAAATGCTCGAATACAATGAATCGTAATTGGTGAAGCACGTTAGAATTAGGGGCAAAAATCTAAACAAAATTTACTTAAAATTTGTTCAAAAAGCATTAAAATGACTATTGCAATACGTGAATATTCAAAAATTTTCCTAGGGGCATGTTTCCGGACGCATATTTATATAATGTACCCTACACCAGCAGAACCTTACATTCCTATTCTGTTTGCCTATCTTCATAAACCCGATTGTTAACCAGTATAACCACATGTCACAAGAGAAGCCGCGAGGAAAATCGAATCCAAAACTAGTGCAGCGCTTCCCCCTGCACGCTGCGTTCTAAATCACCGAGCTATAGAAAAGTCACAGCAATCACGCAAAAAATGGCTTTTATAAACCCAGCACGCTTTGTCAGATAAAAAGCAAGGTACTGCTTGTGTTGAGTCTATTACAGTACATAAAATGCTTCCCGGGCCCGCTTAAAGCCGTTTTTCTTCAATTTGCTTCCAATTGATTCTGCCGAAAAGAGATAGACTTAAAAAAATGTCAAAATTAATTTTTCTTCCCTAAAAAGATTTCTGAATACGTCCCTGACCTGAACACATCTTCAAAGAGCTCATTTTCGCTCTTCTCCGGGTCTAACGTCTTTGCATTCAGCCACGAAAAAAATTTAATCGCACTCACAGTATTACGCCGCAGCGTGTAACGAGTGGCGGGACTCATTATAGAGCCTGTGTCACACAGAAACGTCGCAGCGGTGGCGAACGGTTGGCGACAATGATTGATTTTACCCTCCCACGAATCGAGCTCACGATCTCCCGAGCCGATAGCGGTGTGTTTAACTACTACACCAACCGGCCGGTCGTATTCTAGTTACCATTCACCTTGTTTCATAACTGCGTCCCCCTCACCAAAATCTTCTGGATCCGTTCCTGTCAGTGTAATATCGAATATCGATCACAATATTCTTTATTCTTTGCTTTTTACCATACAAAGACTAGACATTTTTTACAGCATTGCTTACCAGACTGGTCCATTGGACCCGTGTTCGTAATCTGCGCTATAATGCTAGACTTCCGCTTGTTCGACTGAAATTTTAAAGTCATAAAGTTGCTAATTTTAAAGAACCAAACGCAATTACTAACATGTGATTGACAAATAAAAAATTCAATTCGCAATCATGTCAAGGGCAACCTTAGAAGGCTATGTTTAGGCATTTTTGCAGTGTTGCAAAGAGAAAGCTTTCGTTTATGTCTTTTTTACTTGAATAAAAGAGCTGGAACAGATCGTTCTTTCTATGCTCAGCACCAGATGACATTCTTTATCTTTAATTGATGAGAAGCGATGCTGCTAATTTTCCTACCCGTCAACTCTTTTGTCACACTGAATCAGCAAGCTTCTATCCGTCGGCTTTACACTGTTTCCAAAGACAATCTGGTCAGGACAGTGTAGGCCTACCGTACACCAAGAGTTCTTATACAGTAGAGCAATAACATTTGGGCACTGTCCATTGATGTGTCATTCTCTTGGTGCGGTATAGTTACAAACAACAGCTATTCCGTGGTATCGCCACCACTCTTCGCACTCTTATAACAATCACATCTTTCTTCTCTTCGTTTTCAATTTCTTCTTCACCTTAGTCATGAATGCTAGCTGCATTGCACTTATGGGCTTAGCATAGCGCGACACAGTCATGGTTTTTGACTGGAAGCTGTAATGTTGTTTTTACCTTTTCTCTTATCAGTATCGAATTCTGGAGAAAGCTGGCCAAACACATAAATTTTCTGGAATGGTTCCAACCTCCAACAATAACCAGTAGGTCCTTCATTGGAATCTTACCAAACTCCACGCCGATGCGAAAGTTATCACTCGTTATTTTTCTGGTACCCTTAGTGAAAAGTATATCGAGACACGTCAGTCATCACAACCTCACAGCCAAAAGGCATTGTAAATGTCCAAATAGTCTTTACACCTCGCATTTGTATATCATATTGGTTAGGTTTAGCAGGTACGAATTGGCAAAACGGACGCTGACCACAAAAGGCCACAAGCCGCTCATCCACAGAACCTGAAACAAACTCTTCAAAAGCGTGCATTTCGTATTACTAATACCTTTTGAATTGGTACGTGGTGGCTAATTTGCAAATCTCTCCTACCGTGTCGAGATTAATGTCTTATCGAACCTCACAATCTGACCATTTCCTAAAATCGATAAGCTTATGATTGCTTTGCTAAATAACTTATTGGTCATTCAAAACCATAAATTGGAAACGTTTTTGTTGTCATAGATCGGGACAACGCTGTTTCGGGCTATTAGCTCTCATCAGCCGCCAGGGACGTATCCCGGGGGGTCGCCCTTCCCCCTCCCACTGACAAATGCACAAAACTTACGTGGTGAAAGGTGGTATACGTATAAAGGACAATCTGAGTGGCCTTTTTATTTTGCTTTTCACTTGACTTTGGGCCGAAAAATTGGACATCTGCAGACGTGTCTAGTGTTGTTAAAAAACCGTTTTTTCTGCTTCGTGTTTATTTTTTTGATTGTTTTTTTTTTTTTTTTTATGACCATTTCATAGCTAATTGAGTAGTCTACTCCGTTTTGACTTGTTATCTGCTCGAGATTGAGGCAAAACAGGGCTGTTTTTAATACCGATATGTTATTTGCAATGTCAAGTTAAGTAATGATAATGTCAAGTTAAGTAATTTCTTTTCTTTGAAATGTCAAGTTACCATTAACAACAGAAATATAGCCTGCATTCATTGCTCGGTGCTAAAGATGGCGTGACCATGAGTCATTTTGGGTGCTTTAAGTGCTAGTTTGACTAGCCTAGCCGTTAAAAGGACTTTTTGTCGTTTCACTAACGGTCCAGTTTTGTTGCTTTTTTCTAGCATTGGGCTGCAAGACCATTATTAAAAACCCTTTAAATTTATTTATTTTTGATGATACGCTTAAGTGATTTAATTTTGTAAACTAAAGCTTTCTTGGTTGTGTAACTTGTGTTTAATTTTTGCTCTTCAACTCGAGGTTATGTGCAGCGAATGCAAGTCGTTTATATGGCTCAATATAACAGCGTGGATGACCTTATGAGTGATGAATACCGAATTAAGTACTTAGATCTTATTAATTATTTTAACCCTAGAACGCATACAAAAAAATTTACACCAACGCACAACAGGGGTCATTTTGACCCCTATTGTTATTGCATGCAATTTTTATTTTCAAATTCCTTTTCTTTTATTATTTTTTTGTTCATTCCGGTATAATGACATGACATCTACAATATTTGCTGCATTTTATTGAAATACAACTTGAAGAATGAAACAACTAACAAAAAAAGATTAAAGACTTGGGTAAAAAAAGGAAAAAATAATGTTTAGCAGATTACTGTATGACATGCGTACGACATTCATTCACTGCATTTGTTGCATACGATGGTCACGACGCTGTGTTCTGAGCACACTGGTCTGCAACATCTTGAGCAGCATATTTTGCAACCTTCTTATCCTTTGCATGAGGGCACAAGAAGGATTGCTTCCTCTTTTGCAACGTGTTTGTTGGATGGAGCGATGCACTTTGGAAAGATAATCCACATCTCACCATAGCGTCTCTTGTGGCTTTGTGGAGTTGAGGGATTTTTTGCCTTATCATCATGTGTGGTAGGATGAAGCTGGTAGCACGATCTCTTCAACGATGTTGTCACTGATAAAAACCTGAAAAGCATCCTTGGGAGCATAGATTTCCGATGATGAAACCTTGTGCAATTGTGTATAAATGACATTGTGACATCTAAGTCTTCCATGAGAAGATGAAGATGAACTCCAGAAACTTCCGTCTTTTACAGTTCGAGTGCTTGTGTCAGAAGACGTTGAGGAAGGGTATGTTGTAGCAGATAAACCATTGGGTGATGCTGGTGGAACTTGGAAATGATCCTTATTTTCTTCTTACTTTCTGAACCAGAGGCTGTCAAATATAAAAACTGAATCCGTGCTTCGGTATCGGAATAATGAGAGTTCATATTAGAAGGCACATAGGTCGGATCATCAAGACCATCTAAAGAATCAAAGTCGCTCTTCTCACTTTACTCATACATTTCATTGTCGTCTTCCTCCAACGCATCTTATATTTGCTGTAGAGTATGTTCAACGTTCATATTACGATTATTTTAAGCTTTAGCCGCTATGCCATGCAAGTGCAACAAACCTGCTAATAAACAAACAGACCTATTTTACATAAATTTGAAGCTTGTGGCAGCACGTTACTGCGGAATACAACGTATTTTCAATGTTAATTTGTGCCGGGTCAAAATAACCTCTGTTATGCATTCTTGGGGTATTTATAAAAAAATTCAATTTTATTCTGAAAAAAAGATATTTGGCCAAAAAACAATCTGCCATCATTTTTGGGTATAAATTGCAAACAAAGTCAAGAAATGTCAGGAGTAAATTTACTATAAGTGTTGAGATATCACTGCGCGCAGCATCGCTCGGGTCATTTTGACCCCCGTTATGCGTTCTAGGGTTAAACTGCAAGTAACCAGGAACTCTTATGTGTCATAATAACTGTTTACGGAATTGCAAAAGAACTAGCCTGCTGGCAATCTGCAATTGCAGAATTGGCAATGCAGTACAGTATGCTTTGTTAGCTTACTGTGCTAGGCTAGCCTAGTGTTTCTGTGTGCTACTTTTATAAGCCAGCTGAAATACGGCATATATATACATCGGTATTGTTTCGCAATTAAAAAATTAATCAGAGGTTGCTGTACTGACATCAATAATGATTATCCTATACCGGTATCGTAGATTACCGTACCGTAAAAAGCCAGGCAACGTAATCTAGTTGTTTCAATTGTAGTGTTACCAGTACTTTAACAATCAAACTAGACTAGTATATGATGAGATTGTACAGAAGTGACAATATGAGTGATTTTATTTCGTTCATGGATCAGAAGTGAACAAAGATTTGTTTATAAAATAAAATTTATGTGGGAAGGAATTAATTTTTGGGATTAGTTGCTGGACTAAATGTATTAGGCCTTGGGTGGTTCAACTTACAAAAATGTCCGCAAGCACCATCTCTGCTCAGTGATCACTAATTATAGGCCTAATACTAATAGCATGCAAGTGTGAGAACGTGAGATACCGGTACCAAATTTTACTGTACAGAACCAGAGCTTAAGCAAGTAGACTAGCCTAGTTTGCGTAGTTACTAGTTAGTGATAATGTTTCACACAATCTCACATTTTGCCCTTTTAATAAGATCTACGAAAAACAAGGCAATCTTAAGCTTGCCCAGCAGAAAAATTAACAAAATATTTGCAAAATAGGACAACATGAATTTAAGATTGTAGTGCGGAATTTTATACAATTTGAGATTACACTCTAACCTAACTTAATGTAATGCAGACCCTAATCTAAGTTAACAAAAATCTAGTGTAACTGTAACCAAACCTAAGCCAGACTTAACCTAACCTATCCCAGAAAGCCCATACTCAACCTAATTGTAATAGCCTATAATCCAAATGCAGTGTAATCTCAAGATTACCTCATGTTTTGAGGATTTTGCAATTGCGCAACATGATCTTGAAATTCTTGCGCTTTTAACATCATTTTGAATTTACGCTAAAATTTGCAGTACGTTCGAATTCTGTCAGTTTGTATTAAGCAGAAATGTGTGTTAGCTAGCCATCTTCTGTATCTTATACCGGGACGAAAAGAAATACCTGTTCGTTGCTTGTTTATTCACAAAAAAAGTAAATCTTTTAAATGTCTTAGAGCAACGTGCAAGTTTTGCAAGGTAGAAGTTGCACACAATGGAACAAGAGAAGAAAATCACATCCTGGAATGTCAAAAGTGCCCTGATTACTGCAATTAGAAACCTTGAAACCTTTAATGTTATCAATTCCTTAAATTCTCATAAAGCCTGTGGTTTTGACAGCATTTCTGCTGCTTTTTTGCGATTAGGTAATGAAGTGCTAGCGCCAGTTCTATCATATTACTTTTCCAGTGCTTTTGAACTAGGAGTTTTCCCTAACTATTTTAAAACTGCTAAAATAATTCCCATATTTAAATCCGGCAATAAAAACCTAGTAAGCAACTACCCTCCCATCTCCCTTCTTACAACCCTATCCAAAGTATTAGAAAAATTAATTAAAGGTCGTCTAGTTAAATTTTTTGATAAACACAATATTTGGTAGGAATATCAGTATGGTTTTAGGGAGAAGCATAGTGTTTCACATGCCTCGCTTGACGTTTCATCGCTAAGTTACGACTTGATCCAAAATAAACTACACAAAGCAATGCTGTTCATGGACCTACGCACAGCGTTTGATACAGTTTCAAACAAAAGACTGCTCCATAAACTTTACCATTACGGACTTCGAGGCCCTGCACTAAGCTTAATTACCAGCTACTTTTCTTCCTGAAAACAATATGTGTCAATAAATAATGTGAATTCCTCATCTAAAATGATAAATATTGGCGTACCCCAAGAATCTCTATTTGGCCCCCTGCTTTTCCTTATGTCAATGACCTTTTCAACGCAACACAAACTAAACCTCGACTCTTTGCAGACGATACCTGCTTTGTGATTAGCAACTCGTCCCCATTAAACCTTGAATTACAATGCAACCTGGAACTGCAAAACCTTTGCAATTGGTGCAACGCAAACAAACTGCAAATAAATCCCGAAAAATCTTGCATACTTCATATCCCTTCCAAATTAAATTCCCCACCTATAGATTTAAATGCCTATAACATTGATTCCTTAGTATCGTGTCAAGAATCATGTAAATATCTAGGAGTTTATTTAGATTTCAAACTTAATTTTTTACATCACTTTCGACAAATTGAATCGAAGGTCGCTAAAGCTGTGGGTATCCCAAGCAAGCTACGCTCTCTGCTTCCTAAATCCACCCTACTTCTTCTCTACCATGCTCTTATCCATCCTCATTTAATATATGCCCTTCCCCTTTGGAGCTGCACTTTCTCAAGTTGCCTTCAAAAACTGCAACTCCTGCAAAACCAACCAATCCGGATTATTTGTAGCACTAGTGAGTTGAGTTAGTGAGTTTCTTCATCTTTATCCTCCTATCACGAGAAAGCGACGGAGGCGCTATGCGTAGGACGAATCCAGACTCGCTTAGGAGTTACCTTTGTTTCCAAGTTTTCCGCTTGAATTTTCTTCTGACTTCTTTAATTTGCTGCTTGCCAGATTCCACCAAGCAGAGATAATCATCGTGAAGCATCTTATCCAAGGACGCAACAACGAGACTAGGTTGGGAGTGGAACCATTAACCTTGCGATCATGGTCGTCGTAAAAACGACGCTCCGAACCACTACGCCACGCTGCCGACAGTCGAGTCGATATTTTCGAGTCACTAGTCGATATTTTTCTGCAAACATTCTTTTCTATAAATTAGGAATATTAAAAATTGGTGATTTATATCAGTATGAAACAGAAAAACTAATGTATCAATACTTTAAAAATAATCTCCCTACTCGTCTCTTTTCTCTCTTTGTCAAACTTTCTACAATCCACAATCGGCAAACGTGATCTCAATCTCTTAAAAGCCACTATCTTCCTAAATTTTCAACAAATCGATGCCAAAGGTCTGTCGAATTTCAAGGAACCAAAATTTAGAACTCTATCTCTCCAGAACTAAAAACTTATTCATACAATAAATTCAAAACTGAATTTAAAAATCAACTTATTGCTACTTACAATTTGGAAAGTGATTAAACCTTTTGAAACCTTGCATTAACTTTATTGTTTGTAAAAATTTTAATACTAGGCTAGCATCATTGCGACTTAAGCGAAAGACGTTAGATACTAAGGTAGCTGCTTGACTTTAACACCTTCAATGGTCATTTCGCAGTCTCCTTTCATTCAGCCATTTCACGAGAAAACTCCCATTACCTCTAACTTTTTGTTATTTCATCTAGCTTCGTTACCTTGTGTTGGATTGTGCTGCATGAAAATAAATATTTTCATTGACTGATTGATGTAAAGTTTACTTATTTGGGTACTAAAATAAGAAAAT
The DNA here is from genome assembly GCA_964006365.1 of Trididemnum miniatum. Lineage (NCBI taxonomy): Eukaryota > Metazoa > Chordata > Ascidiacea > Aplousobranchia > Didemnidae > Trididemnum > Trididemnum miniatum. The sequence continues at coordinate 6,097,146 of OZ023237.1, forward strand.
TGGGTTAAAAAAAAATTGTTTCTACTTCAAAAGAGATGTCATTAAAACAAACAACTAAGCAGATTCAAAACACCTTGCGTGAAACAACTGATACCTGTGCTAATAGTGATGTCATTCCAATTATTGACCGTGATGGTTCAGACAAAAGTGAAAATGCCCCAGATCGGTTTGCTAATATTACAACTGGACAAGCACCATTAGAATTTGCTCCCGTATCTCAATTAAGCTCGTCTACTTTTGATGATGATGGTGAGACTTGTGCAACCAATAGCACTAATGCTGGATGTTCCAAACTAGCAAAGAAGGAAACATTGGTTGACATGCAGAAAAAAAACTAACTAACTCATCTACTAGTTGACAAAATGTCAGCAGATCAAAATGTAAGTTTCTATTCTTAAGTTTAATAGTATGACTTAGACTACTGGTACCAATGTATACCGTAGTGTGGCAACAGTTTGCAGTACGGGACGTAACTGCTAATTTTTAAATTGTTTTGCACTCAGGGTACGATAGTTTTTTCATGATGTAAAATGTTGATAATTTGTAGAGTTCTGTTTGTTACTAATAATCTGCAAGCATGAGACTCAATTAGCTGCAATGGTTGATGCTAATGTAATTTTATGGCTACTTGTACAGAAAATTTTAGCTATTTGAATAGAGATGAAGCGGAGTCTGAGGCCAGCTATATGTTTTGAAACTGTTCTAGATTTTCTTTTTCGAAAAAAAGAAAACAGATCCAGAGTTGAGCCAGATTCAGCAATAATTGGTGTTTTTTTTTTGTGGGAACTCATTAACACTAATGTTGCTCGAGCTATTTATGCCAATGGATGCCCATTAAATATGACAGAGAGCAAATATTGGCAAAAAGGGTTTGCCGTTCTGCCAGGGATATCTAGAACATCGGGGTCGCTTACTCCGCTTTTTTTGTCTTTTGCGCTTGACAACAGTAGGGCTTACTGCTGAGTTCTGAGCCTCAAGTGACTGGACTGGTGGCCGGTTGGGCTAAGTTCGACCGTGGCGTTAAAGTGCAGTCAAACGTCACTTGTTGGATAGAATGTCAGTTTTGGAAGAGTAAAACAGTTTTGTTGAGTAAATAGAAGCTTAGTAGGCCTAGCTTATCAGAAGATGATTAGACTAGACTGAACAAAAGATGCCGTAGCCGCATTTACTGGTACCTGTTAACTAGACTTGATTTTCAACTGTTTTAAAATGATTGAACTATATTTATTTGGCAGTGTTTAGGGGATGTATATTTTCTATTATATATCAAAACCCTGCTGCCATAAATCATTGGTTAGGGGTAGATCTGTAGGTAGGAGGGGGTAAAGTTAGGGTTATGTACCTATTGTCTAAGCTTAGTGAAGTAAACTAATTAATAGTTAAAGTTGATTAGTGTAGCCCATGCAAAAACAATTCAACTAAAAAAGATTAGCTGTGTTGTTTAGTAAAAACTTTGATTGATGGATATTTTAGATAGGGCCTAGTTTAATTATTAATAGACTAATAGGCCTGAAACAGTGTAGCTAGGACAAATTGAAACACATTCAAATGATACTTTTCAGTTAAATTTGACTATTACATTAAATGTAACTCAACCGAGATATTTCATTTAAATATGTTTCAAAATGTTCTGGCTATTATATTTGTACCTAGTTAATAACTACTCTTACAGTCATACTGTTAATGTGCCAGTCCAAAAAACATGAAACAAAAATATTGACATTACCGCGTATATATCTGTATTTTGCCATGACTAGTTGACCATTGACTGCACTAACTATGTATCTTTTTTAAGAATTACATATTTTAGTTATAATAAGAGGCTTTTAAAAGTAAAAACAATCACTACAGTAATTTTATCATTAGGCCTGTACCACACACTTGTGTACTTCAGTGCAACTTTGGATACCGATCTTGTGTTGATAAATGTCCATATTTCGTTTTCTCTGTTCTGGTCGATGCAGATATGAAGAGTAAATGGATAGATGTTGCGTGCCTTGTCCCAAAACACAAAATAGACTCTGATCAGTTGAGATGATGGTTTAATACAGTTATGAAATCTTTAAAAGATATGTTTTTCATTCTGGCTGTTTCCGTGGACAATCATAGCCTATATGCAACAGGTGAGAATGTGAATTAGTGTAGTTATGACATCTCATTATTTAGTAACTTCCATGTAAAAACAGAAAATTGTATGTGTGCATAACAATAAGCCTTCTGACAACTTAGGCCTCATGGATAAATATCAGAGTAAACAATTTTTGCTGTTTGTAAATGTATGATCAATGTTGTCGGTATCAGATGCTGTACCAGCTTGTATATTGTAATACCTGTAGTAATATTATACTCGCTTACTGCATTTACATAGGCTCAACAGCTCATCTTGGGTATTTTGCTTTTTCTTAAAATCCACATTATAATTTTCTCAATGCAGTGGTTGATGTAACAGATGTAATTTTACTAAAAAATGTGCTGTTTCTTGTTTTGCAGAAAAATGTTTATGGATCTCTGTGTTGGTAATTTGAAACCATACTGTACGCATCCTACGAAGACTGGAGAGCTATGTTTTAGTTATTGAATTGCACTCACAATCTAAAAAATATTTTCAAAAACTTTTTGTTAAAAGGCTGAATGCTCATTCCAGTTGTTGGTTTGGAGGATATATTGGGTCCAGTTGCCCTTGTTTGTTTGATAATGTAAACCATCTGTACGCTTTAGAAGAACACAAGAGCTTAAAAGTTGCCCATTCACTGAAAAAGGCATCCTTGAATCCAAGCAATATGGCAAAAACATTCACTCAACATACCTTGAGTAAGTTGGATTATTGGTTTATTTTTAGCGTTATAACTTTGAGATTGATTAGTCAATTGCTATTTGCGCATTTTGCTACTATACTCAAAATGTGCAGCTGTAGTTCTTTCAAATGCAAGCCTGTTACTGGGTGAAGATTGAAATGGGTAACTTTAAGCTGAACGAAATAGCTTTTATTGTGTGAATACAGTTGTATTTAACCGCGTGGGTTCTTCGCTACTTCCTGGTCCACATTGCGTCGTACCTTATGGTATTTTATTTTCGCTGCTATATTATTTTCTGTTATTTTAGTGGACAAATATAATAATCTGAATCTGTCATTCGTCGTGTTTCTTGGATCTTTAAAGTTTTTTTAATTAAAATTACAGTTAAAATTTAAAAACACAACAGTTTATTTTGTCAGTAACAACTCATCAGGTGTCACAGATTATTTGAATCTGACACCTGATGAGTCGTTGCCGACGAAACAGGCAGTTGTGTTTTTCAATTTTAATTCTGATTTTAATGCTACTGATTCTGCTCTGGTTTTTTATCATCCATCACAAAGCATTATACCGTAGTTCCAGTTATTACAACTTTGCTCCTATTTAAAATTTCATTACTTTTATTAACAACGTTTGGAAAGTGATGTCTTTGACATCACCATTAAAAGGTATTACTGTTGTTACCGATACTGACGAGCATAGGTGCGGGAAGTGGGGTGCCAGGGGGGGCTCAAGCCCCCCCTGAACTTTTTTTAGCCCCCCCTGAACCATTTGAGCCCCCCCTGACAATTAAAACAATTATACACTGAGTGCGACGTGATTAATGCTCGCAACGTACATACGTAATGAAGCAAATATTTTTTAAAGTGCTTTTAACCAACGAAGAATCACTATTCTTTTAAAAATCAGTCAGTTATTATTCACTTGGTCAACGTAAAATTTGGTAAAATTTTCAATGCTTGAAGTTCATTTTTAACCGTGTTTTATATCAGCGTTTGCAAACCTTTACAGCAGTCATGGACGATGGACCAGTAAAAGTATAATGGCTGTCAATTCTTGTAGCTGCCAAACACTTTACGCCAAACTACTCTGAATGCTCGAATGAAAGTCGCTACTGATCATGGGAATTACGTAAATCGTAAACGAAAATGCGGTGAAGAGCAAAAAAACGGTCCTCAATCCTTCAGATGTTCCGAATTCCACCAAAATTTTTGTGAAAAGCTAAAAAAAAGGTCTTCACGGCCCGGACGCGTTACATGAACTGGAAATGTTGGTGGCCAACCTGATTTGTGTACATGCCAAATTGACCCGCGATCGACAGCCAAGCATCCAAAGATCGACCGGTACATCGCGATCGACTGGTTGGGCACCCCTAATTAAGCTTATATGAGCTGGTGCAAGTTCTCTTCTGGTTGAGTTTTTTAATGGTTTTGAATTTTTTCTACCAACCCAATGAAGCGGCTAAATCACTACTAAACTGGCACCGATGATCAGTAGGCTACTCGATTTGAGGGGGATGCCATCCCCCCTGAAAACAACACCATCCCCCCATAAAACATTTTAGCGTAAACCGTTCCCTTACAACTATAATAACCATCTCTTTTTAGGTCTGCATGAAAAGTTGTAGCCTACCACCCCCATAAGTGTTTTCACAACTCGAGCACTGCCGATGATTGTTACTAAAATTGAGCTAGTACGCCTACCTAAATACCTATATCTACACATCTCATTATGTTAAAAAATGGTTCAGTGCTTTATTTTGATTGTGTGTTTTTTGTTATTTTTAAACCTCAATGGGGCATTGTTTGTTGCATGTAACTCTGATCAGCAAAGCAAAAGTTAGATCGGGCAAATTTTGTTTGCCTACTTTTTGGTTTTGTGATTGAGGTATTTGCATTTTACAAATACATGAGTAGTAATTCGAGCATGGTTAGAAAAGCCTAATGGTAGTAAGCAATCTTGTTTTCCATGATGAAAGATTATCCTGAAAAAATTCCGGTCACTTGAGCGGCATGCAATTGATGTCTATCAAAATAGGTCTGCTGAGTGTCCTGCTCTTAAAAACGTGCGTTCGAAAAAAGGGGGGTCTGGGGGGCTTCGCCCCCCAGACGTTGACACGATCTTACTATTTTGAGCCCCCCCTGTCTAAAAAACGTTCCCGCGCCACTGCTGACGAGAAATTGGTTAGCACTTTGTGAAGAAATAGCGTTCAATTAAAGTTCTTGTGGTTTTTACCGTTATGCTGTAGGCCTAGGCCTGCTAAAAATTTATACATATTAAGTGTGAAAGAACGTATTTTTCCTTTTTCACTGATGCATTGCCGTGCAATGTGCCCCCGGCTTATATTTTAGAAATTTCTATATAATATTTCAGTTTTTCGTTTTAGGATCGAGAAAAAATAATGAGATGTGCGAGCCTCTTACCGTAAATGCAGAAGAGTCTGCCAGCTTCTCTCTCACATTTTTGCATCGAGCAAGTGAAATATTTAAGCAGTGGAAGGCATCAGGGCAGTCTGGTTTAACTAATGAAACCTTCACTGCGTGTATTCAATTTATAAAAGCTGTAAGCCAAATTGGCTTCTCACCTGATTTCCAAGTATGGGTTCAGCTAGCTACGTGCTTCGGGGAAAATTTATCAGCGATCCAATTTAAGGACGTTTTGGCTAGTACCGCCAGGCCTATGGTGGTAATTTTTGTATGTCAATTCTGCACCTTTTTCAACCAAAAAAAAATTCGTTGCCTGAGCCTGCTGCGACAAAGAGCTCTCCCCACTTTAGCTAGTTGAAATAGTAGCCAAGAGCAGATTTTGTCGCCATGTTTGAAGAGATTGTAAATAAAAATAATGAGCATACATTCTTGGATAAGCAAATTTGTGTACATGAACATCACAATTTTATTCCTATTGTGCAATCACTGCTCAACTGCTTTGCTAAAAATCGACTCAAGCGAATTAATCAATGCGCCGAGGACCACCCTGCAACAATGTGCCGAGGCTTACACAAGTTATCTTCAAAATCTAGACCGAAACATTGCTCTTTTTTCGTGTTTTGACTCTGATATACTCTTAGTATAGGCCAATTGTTTTTTGCCCAACGCTCAATTGAATGCATGCTAAAATATAATTACGATGCCGGTTTTCTGAAATATCGTAGCATTGAAAAGTTTTTGTTCTTGTTTGCATCAAGATATGTAACTTAACTCGCCTCGACTTCACTATTTTTTCAGCAAAAAAAAATAGCAAACATCGCAGATTTTCTGACTTTCGTAAAAATGACATTAGAATTCAGCGGGTAAAGTTAGAATTTGTTTAAAAATTGTGATTTTAATACGCATACGATAATTTTGAATATTGCGTTCTTACTTTGACTCACTGCATTGCTTACTTTTCTTTTCGCCGCCGGTAGGAATCGAACCCAGATTAATTTTTATGCTACTATAATAATGGTTTAAAAACGATAACGGCAGTAATTTTTCATTTCATCATTTTTGGATAGTTTACACCTACTTCAAACAACCTGTTCAACAATGGCTTTTAGCACTACTGTTGTCAGTGTGATATTGAAGTAAGCGATCCCGTTGTTCTAGATATCCCTGCGTTCTACGCCCATCTTACAAACCCCCATCTAGATTTTGTTTGGCAAATTTCTATTTGAAGGAAGAGTGTGAACAACTCAAAATAAAATGTCAAGACTACCTTGAGGAAGCGGAATGTGTAGCGTTTGTTTGCGATGGTTGGACAAATATCAGGTTTGCTAGTATTTCGGAGATCATCATTCATATCAAGTTCATCGTATTTGTTAATATGAAGCTCAGTTAAACCAGTAATATTATGCATAAAAAGAAATAAACATTAAATGCCAAAAGGGACATGTTGCAAAATATAGTCTTATAAAATTAAGCAGACTCAAGATTTAAACCCTCAAGTTTGGGATGAGAATGCTGATATTTTGTCCTTAGATCACCAAACACATAGCAACAACTTATGGAAATTTATTTTTGTATGTCTACAGGTGTGGTAGTAGAATTGTATGAGTATTTGCTGAACGGCAGTTAAGGTGCTGCAAATGAAATACTGCTAATACATACAGAGCAAATTTTCATATAATAGGAGAATGTATTGTTAAAAACTTGTAGCACTTTTAACATTTATACCGTGTAAAACAATTATTTTAGAAGAGAAGCTATCGTCAATAGTATTATTACTACGCCAAAACCAATATTTTGGAAATCTGTTGCTTCAGGTCAGCACTGTTGCTTTTTGCTCGTTCTATGGAACATGCTTTATGATTTTTTGTAAGATTAGTATTTAGAAATAAGAAGTAGCCTCACTGTAGCTAAAGTTGTGTGAGTTGACTCGGCCCAGTTTTAAATGGAAAAGTAGTTTGGTATTTCAAAGATTAACGGCTCAATGTCCACAAACTTTAAAAAACTGCGTTGCCAATGGAGCAGAATAGTCTACTCGTTGAACTAGTGATACCCTATCATTTTAAGTAAAAACTGACACAAGGATCCACGTCAACAGACACAGGTTGCTGCGCCTGCCTATTCTATCAATAATATATTTTTTTCTTCCCGCACTTTGCAGGTTCCGCTTCTCGTACAGCTGAATATATGTGCGGCCAAATAACAACGGTAATCGATGAAATTGGCTCACACAAAGTGATCGCCGTATGCACAGACAAAGCGGCTAACATAAAAAAAAGCAGGCAAACTTTTACGGAAAAATTACCCAAGTTTGGAATGCTATGGATGTCTCGCGCACGATCTAAACCTGATTTTCAGTGATGGAATGAAACTTCCCATCATTGGCAACCTTGTTGCGGAATGTACAGAGCTCATAAAGGCAATCAAAAGTTCGCACCTGCTATTGTCAAAATTCAAAGAGAAGCAAACTAAAAAGCAAGTTTTTACGACTCTTAAGCTGCCTGTCAAAACCAGGTAGGTAGTAACGTAGTCTTGGTGCTTGTTTCCGTTTAAATTAAACTTCGTTACTATAATAGGGCTATGGTAGTACCGTAGGTAACGCAGAGTTGACTTGACTTCTTGTCAGGATATGAGTAATGCAAACTTAGCTTCAACAAGGACGCAGAATATTTTTAATGAACAAATGTGTAATGCAAATTTTCTTGCACGCCATTTTCTTCAAGAAAATATGTTTCTTCGAGATTGATTTGAAGACTTCTTGTTTTTCTAATCTCTATTCTGCCAGAAGTTGATAGTGCGCTAGTGCTAGCTCAGTTGCTGAGCGCACGCTATCGGTGCGGTAGGTCTGGACCGGGCCGGTCAAATTGGACACAGTGTCGCCAACGGCTTATTGCAGATGGGGATCACAAGTGTCGTGTTTGGGCAGTCTTTTACGCAATAAAAAGGCTTTAAAATTGTTAGCCATCGATGATGACCCCGTAACAGCAAATGCTCTCCCATCATATTATGCAGCTAAACTGCTTGATGAAGGGTTTTGGAACAAAGTTCAAAACCTCCATAATCTCTTCATGCCAAGACCATAAAAGAGGTGGAAGGAAATTATGCACGTATATCTTCAGCAGTGAAGTGGCTGAAATGTATTCAAGAAGAAGTTCTAAGAGTGCCAACCGTTTTTTTACAAGATGATTATGAAACCTTTCTGGAAATGATTAATAAAAAAATGCAATTTTGCATCACTCGTCTTCACTTGGCAACAAATTTACTCAATCCACGATTCTGAGGAGAAAACCTGACTCCTGAAGAAAAGGCATATACAGTAGTGTGCAAATTGATTGACTCACCACAAAAAAAACACGAAAAACTTCATTTTTTCCATTTATTTTCATTTCAAAGCAACAACAACTGTTTCAATGGGAGATATCGTCACCTCTGTGTATAATCAACTCCGTAACTCGTTTTGGCATTGATTCTACGATTTTTTCGCAGTTCTGAGTGATTTCTTTGACACGGTGCCTCACGTCAATTATAGCATCAATAAGCTTCGTTTTGGTTGAGCAATCCTTTTTTAAGAGCCGAGTTTTTCTTTACTTCACAAATTTTCAATCGGGTTTAGGGAGGGCAAATTCCCAGGCCAGTCAAGGACCTTGATGTGATTGTTTTCAAAAATGTTTTCACTTTTTTTGCAAGATGGCAGGGAGCCAAGTCTTGCAGAAAAATTCTTCCTCCGTCCTGATTACCAATTCTGCTGTCCCTGTACCATAAAATAACTTTAAAGGTATTTGATCTCTTTTCCCTGTTCAAGGGATGATGAATGCGCACAAATATATTGAAGTAATTTAATTTAAAGTGGTGAAATACATGGAAAGAGCATTCCCCAGCGAAGGAGAAATTTTTCTGTAACACTTGGCTTCCTGCCATACAGCAAAAAAATTAAAAAATTTTTGAAAAAAATCACATCAAGGTCCTTGACTGGCCTGGGAATTCGCCTTCCCGAAACCTGACTGAAAGTTTGTAGAGTATAGCAAAAACTCAGCTCTTAAAAAAGGATTGCACAACCAAAACAAAGCTTATTGATGCTATCTATAATTGATATGTGGTACTGTGACAAAGAAATCACTCAAAACTGCAAAAAAACTTGTAGAATTAATGCCAAAACGAGTTATGGATTGCACATAGAGGTGACCATATCTCCCATTGAAATAGTTGTTGTTGTTTTGAAATGAAAATAAATGGAAAAAATGAAGTTTTTCGTGTTTTTTTGTGGTGAGTCAATTAATTTGCACACTGCTGTAGGTGTAAATCTTGTTTCCTAACCTAGCTACTTAACTTGGGTTGTTTTTGCTTGCATTTTCCTCAAGAGGGCATACCTTTGACATCGCTGTGTGGCTATTTCTTAGTTGCATATGGTAGCTGTATGGAGGCAGAGCTACAGTTTCAATTTTTTTAAAACAACCTTAATTTATGCGCAATTGCAACGATGGATGCTGTGCTATTAGCAATATCGAATTAAGCTTACAGTATTTGTCTAGTTTAGCTGCCGTCAGCTCTTAGAGTAAAAGTAGAAATAAATGAAAACGATAAAAAACTTAATTGCAGAAGTGTAGTAGCAATTCAGTGCAATCCTAACTTCATTCTTTATTTAGGTGAAAGCTTTTGAAAAAGTCTCTTAGCAAGAGCATGCCAGACATAAATGAGTCGAGAGTGGTAGCAGAATTGGCCGAGTTTTCGTCTCGAAAGAGATTTTGCGGCTTGAAGTTTCTTTGGTCTGCACTGAAAAACCAGAATTTTCTTGCATCTACATGGTGGACAGGTTTATGCAAGCATGCAGAAATGGAAAAAGTAGCTTCGCGTAATCTGGAGCTACCAGCTACTTCAGCTGCTTGTGAAAGAAGTTTTTCGGTTCAAGGTTACGTTCATTCAAAGAAAAGAAACCGGTTCTCTCATGAACATACCGAAAAGCTAGTTTTTGTCCATCAAAACCTCAAGCTAATAAAAGATGTGGCAGCTACCTGCTACCTACAATCACTTGTTGCGGAGAAGCTTTCATTGCTGCCAAAGTTTTCACATCTTTTCAATCTTCCCACATCTTCCCAAACAACAGAAAGCACTTCTTTCCAGCCAACAGAAACATATTCTGAAACAGCACCAACCAATCCGTCTTCTCAACTCGAACATCATCAGCTTCCACAGCTAGCATAACACCAGCATCTCAGAAAGAAATCGAGAGCGACACTGACACAGACAGTCGCTCAATGGCGTCATCGGATATTCCGTATGACAATGATTCGGATGATATTTCTACAGAAGATTTATCTTAGGCTAAAGAAATTACCAGTTTTCTTGCTTCATAATGAATTAATCTTGTTTTAGTTGCGCAAATGTTGACGTAACTGATATTTTCGTTAAAAATTAATAAATTCGTTGAATTTTTTTGTTTTTCATGTCGTTTTGGGCAGACTGTGCAGTTTGAACAGGAAAAGTTTGTTGCTTTTGTCTAAGCTTTGACAGCCGTTATTGTAGTTTTCGACTACTCTCTTACCAGCATTGCTAATATAGTTAAGATCTGGGTTTGATTCTTGAACATATCAACTGCTGCAAGGTTTCTGTGGCTCGCTATCATTGTGACATTTCGTGGTTAAAAATTAAAGATCCTTTTCGTGTACCGCTGCTGATACAATGAATTATTAATCACCTTCGTTGTTCATCACTTATTGCGATAACTGGTAAAGTCGTAGCTCTTGGTTAAAATATCTGCTAAAAAGCAAACTGTTTTTCACGATTTGATATCAAAAACAGCAAAGAGTGGGTTCTGTAATTGAAAGGTTACCAAAGACATCTGAAACAAGGACGCGCATTGCCTATGTTCAGCCTTTGCTAGCAAAGGCGATCACTTTTACTATGAAAGCGCTATTGTTTAACTGAAGTCAACTAATGATTGGCCCATAAGTGCTTCAGACAAGAGCATTACAATGTCAAAACGCGTATTTAATAGAGTAAATAAGTGACACCATGCCCACAGAACTAACCGTGGGTGAAATACCTGCAATATGCCATATAGCGCTATATAGACGTATCAGTTTAGCACGACACAACAATTTCCACACATTATCAAATTACAGTTATGAGAAATAAAGAAAATTTTTCAAATCAGTTACAAACTTAATTCAACAAGCGCGCCTTCTTGATTGATGTCAGGCGTTTTTTTGCTGGTCCTTCTCCAAGTTATGCAAATTTTTCAAAAGCACATTTGCCAAGTGTCGTCGGAGCTTGTAGCAGGTGTTCGGGTTATTGTAGTCCTCCATTAATTGCAGAATCATCATGAGTCTCCTGCAGCAGCAAGCTCTGTGCCTGGCTTTAGTGATGAAGGCTAGTCCTCACCTTACAAGGTCAAAAGTGGTTTGATGGGGAGTTTTCGCGGACCTCGTGAAACTTCGATGAAGGCTTTGATTTCTGTTGAGACTAATTCATCCTCCTCATTGAAAGTCAAGTGTTCCTCGCACTTCTTTTCCAGCCATCCTGCCACAAAGGCTGCACTGCTTTCTTCCTGGATGGAAAGTGAAGGCTCAGTACAGTTCTCAATGAAGACGGCGTCCTCAGCATCAATGGCAATGGTGACACAGGCGTGGGCCATGGTCTCCACAGTCACTTCCAAGGTCTCCACGTAAGAAACGGCATACCTGGCCTGGCGTTTTTTGCAGGCAGTGAAGACATCTCCAGAAGTCACAAAAGCATTTGCACCCGTCGACTGCCTGTACACGGAAAATTCACCCTCTATCCTATCACTCTGCAGCTCTCAAAGGAGTACATACTGGAAGCCAGCACGGATCAGAAGGTGTACACAAATGGAAGTCAGACCTAGTATGGCCTGCACAAGGGCTCTCTCGGCGTCATAGGTAACACACTGCTATCTACCTTTTCCGTGCCCAGAAGGGGCTCTCTGCATGATACGGTGATAGTTGGACAGGCTGGTGGAGGTGTGGTCTTGAACGTGCCGGTGGGATCATTCAGCCTTGCTTCTTGATGTTTTGATGACACATTCACAACATTTCATTAATTAAGCGCAAATTGAATTAAGTTAGCTGTGTTGCCACACTTCTGGAGTCTTAGGGGAGCTACAACTTTGTCATTAAAAACTTTAAGCACATGCTTGACATTCTGTAGCTGAAACTTTGAAGGTCGAACAGCAGCATTCGTCAAGGGCGAAGTTTTCAAGAGGTGCTCTTTTTAGAATGGGCCTTCCGCAGCTACAGGTATTGTAAAAAATTCCTAGTTCTTACGCATGCGGGGTAAAAATTTAGTACCGTATTTAATTCAAGTTTTTTCTTCTAGCCTTCTACTTGCTGCCAATAAAGTATTTTTTTTATCTGTTTCAAGCGAGTTTTTCTATAAGTGCCTTAAAATTACACAACTGGAGCTTGTCAAGTTTTTTTGCAAAAAGTGCTCAATGGCTACAAAAGCCAGAGCTGTTACTTAATTTAATTAACTGCAAACTCACAGCATACACTAGCCACTACACTGTGTTTCACGTAAAAGAACGATCATCAGGTGGCTGGAAAAAAGTTAAAACATAAAAAATGTTTAGCAAAATTAGTAAAACTTACGAGAAAAAGATAAATCGTAAGTTTTACTAATTTTGCTAAACATTTTTTATGTTTTAACTTTTTTCCAGCCATCTGATGATCGTTCTTTTACGTGAAACACAGTGTAGTGGCTAGTGTATGCTGTGAGTTTGCAGTTAATTAAATTAAGTGCCTTAAAATTATATATTTTCCTTCAAAAATCGCAAAAAAACGCTAGCAGCTGGGGGCGAACCCATCTCAGTTGTTCAACTTGGCTCTTGCCAAATTCAATGCCCCCCCCCCCCCGAAATGTTTTTCTAGTTACGGCCCTGGTTCCTAGCCTTTTTCTTTGTTTATCCCTTGGAGGTCACCAACCAGTTCTGGCACTCCACCTGACTTTGCTGTAAAGCTAACGCTGTTCTCATAAGTAAACTACAAAATCACAAACGGTATTTCTTATTAATCTTTTTACCTTGCTCTTTACATTTAACAAAACTAGAACTAGACTAGGGCTAGGGTACGCACTGCAAACTTAGTCAATCACTACCTGCCTCGGTAGCTTACACGCTCGTAAGTGAGCCTACCATAGTCTTCATTGTAGATCAACCAAAGTGTACTCTATGATGTAACAATAAGCTATTGTTAGCTGTGCTAATAGATAGGAAAAACAGTCGCCTTCGCTAGGCTGATCTGAAACTAGCGTCTGCGCGTATTTGTTTCAGATGTCCTTGAAGGTTACCTATTTTCCGACAGTACCAAGCGTACCCATATCGTTGGCCCAGTAAATGAAAAGAGTATTAAAATCTAACCCTGATTCGTATAAACTTGCAATTTCAAAAAGTGTGTGACCGAAATATAAAAAAAAACACGTTTAAAAAAAACCAAAACATTTTTTGCCAAAAAAAACGACTCGATTTTTTTGACTTACTGCACTAGACGTGTCGACCTTTTTTTTGCTCTTCTCTTGACTTTGGGCCGGAACATTGGACATCTGCGGACGTGTTGACCTTTTTTTCTTCACTTGACTTTGAGCTAGGCTTACCATATTTTTGCAATAACAAACCGGAACGATTCCGAATAAACAAAGTGCTAATGATTAGCATATAGCTGTTTGCGTGGGTGCACGCAGGGAGGGGCACGGTGCCATGCCCCCTCCCCCTTTTGGTCCAGCAACTTTGAGTTTATAATTTCTCAAATTAATACCGGTAATAGTTGCAGTCTCTTTTCCCTTAGTTTAGCCAAGCTTCTTCTGCTTTTAGACATTAGCTGCGAAAATATTTTTGCATTGTCCATAGTGACTGCACTCATTGCATGCCCTTTATCGATAAAAAAGTGCGCTAAAATGATTTTTTTGTGTGTGAAAATCATAAAAAATTGTTGGTAGATGGGGGCTACACCCCCAAACCTAAAGTCCCAGATCCCCTTAGCCTTCCATCCCGGACCCCCAGTTGTGCCCCCTCCCCCCCTTTTCCAAATCCTGTTTGCGCCACTGGCTGTTTGTTAGTTTAATTTAAAAAAGCAGCTATGGTAATGGGTGTTCTTTTCTACTAAAAGTATGTCAACACTTTCAACAATTTCCTTTTATTTCATTTTTACTTTTTATAATAAAATGTGTTTCTCAATTGCTGTTGTTTCGTAAAAATAGTAACTACCCTAATTTAAATCACGTGTTAATATTTTGTCTGCTTAATCATTCATCGTTCATTACTTTTGTGAAACCTTGGAATATGTCACAGAACCGGCGGCATAGCAGTCACTTAGGGGCAGCAAGCGTTTATCAGGAGAGGCGAAAGTTTAAAATTAAGCACAAAAGCCGCTGCCTTCGAAAAGATCTAATTTTGTGAAGCCTCAGAGTACGTCACAAAGCCGGCGGCAGAGCAGTCGACTTAGGGTGGTCAAGCGTTTATCAAGGGGGGTCCAAAGTTTGAAATTATGCACAAAAGATGCTGTCTTCAAAAAGAGTGAGCTTGTTAATTAGGGGGACCAAGCATTTCGATTGGGAGGGGCAAACATGCGCCGGCCCTGATGTGTCATAACCCCTGCTGTTTTGTTTTTTATTCATATTAGTGTGCCTTGCGTTGACTTCTCATTTTTGATCATGCTCTGATTAAGGACGGTCAATTTTTCCGAAAACGTTCAGCTTATTTTTTTTCACGATGTTATTTGGTAAATGAACTAATGTAAATAAATAATGTTAAATGTTCCGCGATTATCAGCTGTTGCTACCATACAAATATCAAAGATATCTTCTCTACCAAAGTTATAACCATTAGAAAAACTTACATAAACTGAAATCCACGAAGGCGATCCAGAAAGCTACACTTTGCAGCGTTTGTTACTTTATGAGGTCTAATCTATGGGACGCCGCTTAGAAAAAAGCTATTCGTTTTGTGAAACATGTTTTTTGAGCTTAGGCCTATGAGCTTATTTAGACCATAGTTTGTTCGGTATATATATCGGAAATATCCTACTTATATATCTGACAAATTGTATTCTAAGTCGGACCAAACAAGTTGAATATTTCCGACTTGCGTATTGGAAAAATTCGTCATTTGAAAAAAAAAATACACGTTTTGTGGACCATGTTAAGCATGATTCACAAAACGCATAGTTTTTTTTCAAAAGGCGCTCCATACATATCGGAATAATTATGGTCTACATAACCGGAACATTTTGACCGACCGGACGGGACGCCCGGACATGACGTTAAAACTGGGACTGTCCCCGCTAAACCGGGACGTAGGGTAAGTCTACTTTGAGCGGAAAACAAATTTGAGCGGAAAGCGAACGGCTTCAAATCCCCTCCCTCCTCTCAAATTTCTGGGCACGCCCCTGGCCGCCCTCAGGCTTAAGGTGCAATCATGTTTCAGAATGCTTGAACTTGATCACCCAAGCACACCTCCAGATTTGTTTATTCCAAAAGAATTTATCCTTTGTGGTACCTAACATCATGTTAGATAAACACTCAGGTTAAATTCCCCATGTGGCCAAGGTTACGAACAACAGCTTTCAATTGAACTTATGGGCTTATATTCAATTGCACCGTTGAGGTGCAAACATTTTTGTTGTTGGATTTTTAACGAAACATGTGTTGGTTGTTATTTAGACAACACAATTACAAACACCTGTTTCTGTGCAGCAATTTTCTTTGCTAACCACTGACTTTCGAGCAACAGAAACCTCTTCAAAATGAAATTGTATTTCTAAGCTGTGATAAATCAGGTGCAGATCTTCTATTGATTTTCCAAAACAGTAATATTAACGTTCACAAAAAATGAAGTCAAGTTCCAGCATATTAAATCCCAACAGCAACATAGTAACTTGTTCAAACAGAGTCGAGTGGAAGAGAAAAGCAGATTGACTTATACAAACAGCCAGTAGAAAGCCTAGAACTAGAAGATTATCAACTTAATTTACACACAGCTTATTCAAATAGAGTGCAAGAAAAAATAACATAAGAGTTGGATAACCTATAAAATAAACTAACAAACGCTAGCAACAATTACATACAGTATAACGTTGAACTCAAACCTACACAACAAATATCCGTAAGAACAACACCCAGGTCAGCTATAAATGACTCAAAGCAACAGTTCTATCCAAACTTGATATCAGCTGCAGCCTGCAGAATTTCTTGCATACTTATTACAGACACGTTATAAAATGCATACGGGTCTATTGGACCCGGTTGGTAATAGATACTAGAAATCGTCCTCACTTGAAACATCAATGGCCCATAAGATTGAGGCTGATACCAAAACAAACCTCCCTAGTAGGCAGACAAAGCCAAAAGAAGCTCAATATCCCTCATCACGCTGGCAAGAATCTAAGCGACTTCAAAGTTTGTCTTCGGCTCCAATGGACCCGTCTGGTCTTTCTAGAGTTAAACTATACCGGTACCATCGAAATCGATTATTTTTTTTACTTTTTGGTGAACTATCAAATATCGAATATTTCTTTACCTTGTTTAAGTATCGATTTGCCACCCTGAGCTTACTTTTATTTATGCTTTGATTTTTATTTTGCTACAATCGATTACAAACACCATTTTCAGTCAACAAGTTTCGAATAAGTGCCCTATTTGATCTTGAAATGAGCGCCGATATGTCAGAAAAAACTAATATGGCGTGTATCAGACACAGTCTAATTATTTCAAAACAAATGCTTAGTTTCGTTTATCGTAATTTCTGCAAGGAAAAGGTCAAAACAAATTTGTAAGAGTAGCAATCATAATTTGGCCGAGAAATTTCTACTACTGTTACTTTAAAAGATGTTCAAAATACATTAAAATTGCCAACACAGTGTGCAATGTT
Source organism: Trididemnum miniatum (assembly GCA_964006365.1). Lineage (NCBI taxonomy): Eukaryota > Metazoa > Chordata > Ascidiacea > Aplousobranchia > Didemnidae > Trididemnum > Trididemnum miniatum. The sequence continues at coordinate 6,114,236 of OZ023237.1, forward strand.
GCAATTTTTACGACGCAACATGTTCTTAGGCTAACCATGGAGTTGATAGATCATGTGACACGATGTCCCTGAAAAGAACACCCAAACAGCTCTGTGTTCAACACCCATCGGTCGAAAGTCTAGAGACCGTCTCACAACTCGATGGCAAAATTATGTTGATAACGGTTGATCTCGCCTTACCAGAGCATCTGCATTTCGTAGCGGAGGATCGGGACGCAATGTTGCCAATGGTTCACCACAGCTGCGACATTTCCATGGAGCTGTGTTGCTCACATGCTCGGGTGCTAAGACACGGAAGACTTCTCTACTTGTTGCACGTTTCTGCGTAATACCGCGAGTATAATGACGATTTGATTAAGCGGACGGTTGGGTAGTGGTTAAAAACTCCGCTAACAGTGTAGAAGGTTTGGGGTTCGGTTCCTAGGCGGGTCAAATGGGAAGAATTGTCTCCCACAGTTCAACACCGATGCGACGTGTCAATGAAGCTGTATTACCCAGGCTCTTAACGGAGATAGGCCCATCCACTCGTTACACGCTTCGGCATACAGTACCGAAAATAGGCTATACCACAACTCTCAGAGTGAACTGGAATTTAGCCAGTGTTAGTGCTGTTCATCAGCAAGACGAGAGAACCCACAACGCGAGCTTTTCTGCAAGGTAAGATCTGGTTGGAAACTTCTAATTCCTACTCTCACCACAGCAGACCCACCTCTCCAAGTATGGATATGTCGAAGCAAATGGTGGGTTTTTTCCGGCGGCAAGTACGTACAGCATTATCCCGACCTAATGAACTGACCTCTCCATGTAAATGCTTCAAGTCAAGCAAGAATGACAAAGCATGCGTTTGCCGAAAACAAACGCAGATCACAGAGGCATCTTTTGACTTTGCATTTTGGCAAAAAAAAGAACAAATATTGCTGAGTAAATGGGATAGATCAGACTTTTAATGGTTTTTGCAGGTTATGGCAACCATTTTAAATTTCTCGCGACGCCACTGACACAACGCGTTTTGCTTTGTGGCTACAGCAAACCAAAAGAATGTAGAAATCCTAATAACTAAATTCCAAAAAACTGGTGCATAATTTATACTGTTAGTGAATATTTTGTCGTTGACTTAACCAAAGTGCTTGAGGTTTAAACCAGAAACTTACACCGAAGTACAGTAATATTGAGCAATTGCGCCACATAATTGAATACCTGAAAATGAGAACGTCCCAACTCCAGGTTTTTCGAAAATTGAGTTATTGATTGTGCACTACTCCTAAGACAAAAGCGCTAGTTTCTGAGTAAAAAAATGTTCGGAATCACTTCAGCAACTGTGTGGTTTTGCAGGTTGAAAATTTGTCTGAGTTGAAAAATAACCCAACTCCTGGATTTGGGTTATTGTTGGATTGAAATTGCTGTATCTGCCAAAAGCGAGTTTCGCTTTCTATGGGTAATTTTAAGTTGTTTTTTGTAATAATCGTTCAATGCATAAAACTACTTGTTTTTTTTACTTAATGATATTAGTTAAACAGACATTATTTTTGAAAACTCCTTGTTTAATTTGAAAAAAAAAAAAAAACAGCGGTAAAGTTTAACTGCTTTTAAGCTACCAGTAACCATGCAAACGCCATGAGGTCTGATCAGTCTTTTTAAGTTAAGCGCAGACTTTGAGTTTAGTCTAGCAGTACTGCAGTAGCGTTGAATAATTATGAGTGATTCTGTTACGCCTAGTGCATGGAAGGTTATGGGGAAGCGGAAAAGAAATGAGAAAGAATGGAAGGCAAACAAAAAAAAAACGAAGAAGGGCCGAAGGAAAGCCTTATGTAAATCGGATGCTGAAGCTGATTTCAGCACAAAAAACTGGAAATAAGTGCAGGTAAGCCTAAAACTAGTTGCTCTTAGTGTAGCAATATTTTAGCAGCTAGTAAGCCGAACTACAGTAGGCTACTATGACTTTTTATATTGGTTGCACTTTAACTGAAAGTGTGTAAAAGTTAGGCTTTGTATAAAAGTTGCTTCAGTATTGCAAGTGACTGAAATTGCTGAGACGACTAAAAAATGAGCTTACTCTTATCAAGTCCGCAACCAGTGGCGGCTCGTGATTATTTTAAACAGGTAGGCTGCATGATTAGAAAAGCTGGCCAGAATAAATACTCGCTCTGAAAAGAAAAAAAACTCTTTATTTCACTAGCAAGGCGGTAGGCTTTGGGCTATACACAACTGCAGGAACACTGGCAGGTTTCCCATGAATTATTATTACTCTACAATTTTTTTTTATCACGCCACTGTACCAATAGCTAATTTTGTGCGTACCTGTAGCCTAGGTAACCTGCACCTGTAGTCTACATGAATAAACACAAGTTTGGCCTAAACAAATTTTTCTATTTAAGTACACTACCGGTACTCTGCTATTGTACCTAGTCGACTACATCTAGTGGGCTATAAAAAAGCTACCACTAGTCTACAAACCCAGCTAAGCTGCGGTACCGGTCAATCAACAGCTTAAAAGTTTTTCTTTTTACGCAATCTATTAGTTCAAATAAGTTATAACTTAAGTCTACTAGCCTTTACCACTGTATTACAAGCTTAAGCTGTATGCAACCCGTAACATCCCATATCTTTCATTAAACCCAGATCTCTATGTGATTGCAACTAAACAGAGCCAATCTCTAAGCTTTACACCTCAATAACCACCAAAAAGGCTGCTTTGACACAGCCTTAACACGTCTCATTGAACGTAATTCAAACTTCCATAAAGCATTGAAGACGTAACACTACAGGGTTAGTTCTTGCTACGAAAGGCTGTGGCTGTCTTTACGTGTTGCCATTTTTTGTAGAAAAATTATATTTTTTTCAAAAAAAATATTGTCGATAGTTGTATGAAAGACAAGGATAGGTAAAAAATTTTGCTTCTTAAAAAAAAATAAGGAGGTGATAAACTTGGGTAGGCTGCAGCCTTTGCAGCCTTCACTACGAGCCGCCCCTGTCCGCAACTAATGCTAAAATTACATCTTGCTTATGCAACACGCTGTGTAATAACGCAATGCAGTGCTTCATTTCACTCTGCAACCTGTGAGCCTATATGTCATGGAAAATTTGTTCCTCGTATATAAAGGGTTACTTTCTCTTGTTTTACGCAGATGCAAGAGAAACTGTTTAAGCAACTTTTCATCGGCCGCGAAAGAGGCATTGCTGCATAACTTTAATAGCATTGGAGAGAGCCGAGCACAAGATATGTGTCTTGTTCGTGGAATAACTGCAATGAACGTTAAGCGGCGGCGTCCTTTAAAAACCCCAGCAAAAACCCAACAATCTCATCAATACAAATACAAGGTGACTGGTTTTTAACTTATCGTACTTGGAATAAGACTTTTATATCAAGCGTTTGCAGAAGATATTATGGATCATTCACATTTTGAAATATGATTTCTGTGGTTGAGGGTGACTAATTCATGAGTAATCTGCCGCATATTAATTAAATAAGTACTTGTTAATGCCCTAAATGGTAAATATTTCATTTTTCCATAATATACTGATATATTTCTAAAATTTATTCTTTCTAGATAATTGTAGGAACAGAAGAAACTACCGTGTGCCGAGAAGCATATGCCAGTTTACATGGCATTGGAATAAGCCGACTTCGAAGGCAGTTGCAAAGTTTGAAACACCCCAAGATAATCGGGGACGACACAACATTCGCCCAAGAGCTATAACAGAAAAACTTAAATCCAAAATACATGACCACATTATGAAATTTCCGTATGAAGAATCTCATTATGGCCGTGAGCGCACCAAGAAGCGGTATCTTAGTGCTGAACTTTGTGTTCGAAGAATGTACGTTATGTTTGTGGAGGAAAATTTTCCTGAAAAGTACAGAGAGTTGAAGGAAAAAGATGTCCAACCAGAAAAGTTTGACTGTGTCATCAAATACAAGTTCTCTTTGAATATTTTAAAGAACATTTTAATTATGGATTCGGGAAGCCAAGAACGGTTGTGTGTGGGGAATGTGAGGAATTGAAAGTGAAAATCGGCACTCAAAAAAATACTAAAATAAGAAAAAGATTGGAAGTGAAGTTGAAATTACACAAGAAAAAGTCTGAGTGGTTTTATGCTTCTTTAAAAAAAAAGCACCAAGGAAGCCAAAGAACATGATGAAAAAGAAACACTTTGTTTTGATTTTCAGCGAAATTTGCCATTTCCACATTTGCCAGTTGGGGAAATTTTTTACAAAAGACAGCTCTGGTTTTATAACTTTTGCATTCACTCATGCACCACCGGAAAGCCAGTGATGTACACTTGGCCAGAATGTTTTGCAAAACGAGATTGCAACGAGGTTATCAGCTGCTTGCATCACTACATCAAAACCAAGATATCCAGAGTCGTAAAAAATCTTGATTTGTTCTGCGATGGTTACAGAGGACAAAATCATAACAACACGATGGTGAGGTTTCTTTTTACCCTAGTTTTTAGAAGCGATTTTTAAAAGATAACATTGCATCTGCCTGTTCAAGGACACTCTTTTCTTCCATGCGATCGACATTTTGGAGTTATCGAGCGAATGAAGCGAAAAAAAGACTCTGTGCAACATTACAAAGAATGGGAAGAGTTGATCCGAAGAAAGTATGAGTGTGTGGAAGTCAAGGGAAATATGATCTCGGATTATAAAGGATCTTTTGAAGAGTACTTCAAGAAATCTGTGTCCGCGAACAAAGAAAAGTTTCTTGTTAGTAGCTACAAAAAATTCATCGTTTCGTCAGCCCACAAGCATATAATTAACGTATCATCGTCAAGGTCTGTTCTAACAGAATCAGCTTTTTCACTTCTTAAAGCAAACGAAAGACCAGACTTTCCTTGCAATCCTGTGTATTCTAGCTTGATCCCTGTCAAAAGAGCTAAGCTAGCGGATGTTCGATCACTTTTCAAGTATCTTCGAAAAGGTACCATTAAGTTTATATCTGCAATACCAGAAAAAAGTAGTGACGATGCTGGTAATGACAGTAATGTTCTGGATTAACGCTCTTAAATAAAAACATAGTTCTTTGCTGAACTTTTATTTCTAGCAAACCAAAAGTGGTTGCTAGCAGCTACGGCTACAACGATCAATAGCAAATTTGCTTAATATAAACAAATTTTAAACTGTATGGGTGATTTTGTAGACCTGTTGGACGCAAATGACTAATTCTGGTTGCTAAGTAATAAAAGCTTTGTCTTGTTTGGGCATGAAAGTGGTGTAATATTTCTAAAAAAATTTAAAAAAGTGTGATATGAAAAACAACCCAAATCCACACTTTTTAATTGTTTATTACGACGTCAATTATTTCATTTTCATAAATTATCAATGAATAAACTAAACACCATGCTAAGTAGCTTGGTTTGCGAAAAAATTGTTTGAATCAGTGCAGAGAATAAAAAAACAGAAATTTTTTTTGATTTTCTTGAAAACTACTTTCCTGGAGTTGGGACGTTTTCATTTTCAGGTATTCAATTGCAATATAAGATACCGGCACTAGAGTATATTTTGAACCAAATACAGTGTAACATTATTGAAGTTCATTGTCGTGTATCAGGCTCACAATTTCATCCTCTTATTGCCTAGCAATAAGTAGAAACCCCAAAAACGCTGATAAGTTGTGGTTGAATTGCGCAGGGAACTTCACAAAACGCCTGTTTTGTTATACTAGAACGCAAGAAGTTTTCAGAAAACTCAAAATGGCTTGTTTGGAATGTCAAATAAAATTGCTTTGCTTCCGAAATCTCTTCGTCGATAAATGGATTATTAAAAATGAATGACTGGAAGACTTCCAAACGATACTATTCCAATTATGTCGATCATTCGTGGTTGTTAAGAGCTGAGCAATTAATTGCATCGAGGTTCTAATAGACATTTAGCGCATAACGACCTCGGTTTTTCCTAATCCAGTAATTTGTTTTTTCTTCGGCTAATGCTTTTTAACTGCCTGTCTTTAGTAAATCATTTGCTGAATGGTAATCCGATGACTTTGCTGCAGAGTTCACAGTTTACAGTAGTTTTTACGTATCAAATCAAAGATTACGAAGAAACGAAAAAAGCCATCAACGTTTTTCGAGAAAATTTCATGATCATAAATAGGCAAAAAAATTAGCAAAGAGTTACATGACAGGCAGAGCTAATTGTGCTGTTGCGACCATACAGTAGCTGCATTGAGATCTTTTTCAAGTAACATCCGACGTATAGGCTAAGTTTGGTAGTGACAGCGAGAACGAACGTTGTTTTCACGTTAATACAATTTTGTTCTGAAAAAACTGAAAACGTTTTAACAATGCAGTTTAACTCGGCAACTCCTGATAACGTTTCAATCGATGATCGCTTTGATGACGAACAAGCAATTCCTTCCCAATCTCTAGAAATTACAACAGCACGGTGAGTGATTGTCTTTATTACACTAGCGATATTACTCCGAAGCGTGTAACAAGTGGCGAGACCCAACTTGGCACTTTAGCCCTGGACAATGCAAAAACGTCGCAGCGATGACGAACGATTAGCGACAGTATTCAATTTGACCGGCCCGGGAATCGAACCCAAAATCTCCTGCGCCGATAGCGATGTGTAATGTTTTGTAATGATGTGTAATGTGTAACGTAGTGATTATAACGCTAAACCAATCACATTGCAGCATCAGGTCTGAGGTTCGATTGCCGAGGTGGTCAAATTGGACGCAGTATCACCAATGGCTCGCCATCGCCGTCACCCTTTTTCGGAACTGGGTTGTCCAGGCACCTTCACAATTCGTTGACAACGCTGCGTTAAACTTGACCAATTTACGGCCAGCTGTTTGGGCTTTCAAACACGAAACTTAATTTGTTTAAATTCTTGGCGGAATAAAATAAGATGAAACACCTTGGTTTTGAAACAACGAAACAGGTTTCAGTTTCTAAAGCACTGCTTCGTTTCAGTTTCTAAAGCACAAAATAAAAATCAAATTTTGAGGAATAGGCCTTTATGAAATTCAAGTAAATTGCATACAGTAGCCTATATTCGTGAGCTCGTCAAAAGTCTTATTTCATTCAAAGGTGCCAAAGTAATATACTAGGTTTATATACCGTACAGCAGGGGTGGGCAAACTTTTCCTGCGAAGGGCCGCATTTGAAAAAAATGTTGCAGCCGCGAGCCGCACACTCTCATTACGAAAAGGAAGTCCACTCGGTGTGGAATAAACATATATTCATATTAAACACAATTTTTGTATATTTCACACTCAGGAGGTTCGTCTACAGCTATTTGGATTTCGAGCTGTTTCCAATTACCGCATTTTTCGGAGCATGGGGTGTACCTGAATACAAGGTGCAGTATCAAGACACGTTTTTAAGTGTCTTGATCTTGACTCGGTCTTGCTATGCCAATGTCTCGTCTCGGTCTCGGACGTGGAAAGTCTCGAAAAATGCTCATGTCTCCATCGAGTCTCGCCTCGGGTCTCGTAACTTTAAAGTCTCTTCTCGACTTTAACAGAAAAAGTCTCGTCTCGTTTCGGATCTCGAAGCTATTATGCCTCGTTTCGGTAGATTGAGTCCTCGTTCCCGCTCTGGTTGCAATTTATGCGCGACGAACGTGTTCTTTTACGAACTGAACGTGAAGACAAAAACATACTCGTGAAGAGCAACGAACAACAGTAGCTAGGCAGTTGAAAACATGAAGCACACTTTTTTTGCGACTGATTCGTTGACCGCAAGAAGGAGTAGAAGTGGCTGCTAATGCGTTGGTCATGCTCACCGCAAAAAAATTGTTTAAAACTCGGTGATAAAGCGCAACGTAATCCTCACATTCTGCAAGTGCCGGCGGGCCGCATGCGGCTCGCGGACCGTAGTTTGCCCAGCCATGCCGTGCAGTATACAATATCTACTCTTCATCCAATCTAGAATCGTTGCTGTTTGGTCGCGAAGATTTTTTGATACGAGATGACAAAAAACATAATATCAGAAATTAACTTGAAAAGTTTGTGAGCAAGGTAATGTGGAGAATCAGTTTTTCGTTTAAAAAGTACTGAACACGCGACGTTTAGTTGGTTAATCAAGAAGTTACGATGATCCTAGCAATCAACACATTTATTCTAGGGCTGAAAGTTTATGGAGTTATGAGGAAACGGGAGAGGTGGTCTTGGCTGGACTTGTCTTGCCGCTGGGTGTGTTTTCGGTTTTTGCCAATGGAGTGACAATTTATGTCATTTACAAGTCATCACGTTTGAAGTAAGTACAGTAACGTGACAGAGATTATTTAATCAAAGAAATCTAAGCCCATACTAAGATTGATAAAATCTTTATAAAGTCACCTGAAACATGGTTAACTTATTATATTTCTGAGATAGCTTTAGCTTGATCTTATTTGCTTTCATGAAAAGGTTTGACGATATTGTAAAGTGATTTGTGTGCGTAGAAATATTTACAAAAGTTTTGCGCAGTCCATATTTACAAAAGCTGTTGTTTCTCTCTCTCTCTGAAGTAGGCCTATTGTAGGATAAAGAATTGTAAGACATGGAATAGCGATGTCTTTTTTATTTCTTTTTTAACGTATGCAGTTCAAGTATAATTGCTAAACGTACAGCTGACTTAGATGACCTACCGACTTTTTTTTTCAATGTTTCCTGCCTGTGCTTTCTTGTGCGTTATGGTAAAATAAATCTTGATTTGGTAACCAGATCACTTTAACCCGCTAGTCCTAGGATCAGCAGTGACGTTGCTGTTGGCTTACATGGTCTAACCGTCTGATTAACTCATGTCAGACTACGGTCCAGAGATGGAAACCGGTCGGGAACCGGTCGACCGGTCGGTCGGGTCGAGATTCTTCGACTGGCAGGTCAAGCCCGTCAAAAAAAACGGTCAAGTTCTCCTTTCTTGCAACTAAAATACACCTAAACACCAACCGAAATATACATACCAACATGTGTTTTTTAAATAGTTTATAAAAAACGGCATTAACAAATCACAACTTCTGAAAACAAAAGTTTGTTTTCTATTTACTTTCATTCAAATACTCTTTTTATTGGATGAAAATTTTGCGTGTTCAAAACATCTAGTGACAAAGTTAGTGAAAACTACAGTTTGTCATTAGGTTTATTAAACACTGAACATAAACCTTCAGTAAAAAAAAACGGTCGACCGGGCAGGTCAGTGACCGGTCAACCGGCGTAGATTTTGAATTTTACAGGTTGGGTCGGGTCGAGAAAATCCTGGCCGGTTCCATCTCTGCTCCGGTCACTCGTTGGACACTAACTGATCGAAAATACCGAACTCGTCGAGCTATTTACCCATACTTGGGGCTCTAACAGATTCTATTGATCTGGATTATTTCCATTGCAAATAACGATCTGCAGTATGATCCGTGGTGGGCACGTTACTTTTAAAAAAGGAGTAGTTACAAACTTAAAAAAGTAGCTCGATACAGTCATTATCGTGCATGCTGCAAAAATCTATTACTACTTGCAGGGTACTAACTTTGCTTCTTTAAGTTTTCGCGTGTTAAGTTTCCGTCAGGGGCGGATTAACCGCAAGTGGGGCCCTGGAATAATTCAATCACGAGGCTTTCTTTTTTAAGACCAGCGAAAAATTGTAAGATACAACGATGCCAACAATGAAACGATAGAGCAACCAGAAAAGAAAAGCAAATGCCAACCGATATCGAGTTTAAAAAGTAGCATACTCGCGTTCAGTGCGCTGTATTCATTAGCTTCCTGCGTTTGCACTTAGCCTATAACTACGGCAAATGTATTAACACTACAGATAATAAATACAGACTATACTGTATTCAAAAAATCAACTCATCAATATTACTTTTTCGAAAACTTTGCGGTTATGAAAAGATCAGATGGCTGAGAGCGTAGAGCGTCTGCTTCTGTAGCAGTAAATTCGGATGTGATTTCAAGTAGGGTCAACCAATGATTTCAAGATTGGTATTTACAGTTTACCTACTTGACCCGCAACATTGCAGGGATAGCGTGGAAACAAGTCGGCAAGCTCGCTTGTTGTGCCCTACGGAAAATGCGCTTAGCGAGATTCCTCCATCTTAGAAAGGTAAACAGATGGCATGCAAGTCCCCAGCCGGCTCGTTATAGCGTTTTGATTGCTTCCTCGTGATAGGAGGATAAAATATACGACTAAATGTGAATACAAATAGTTAAAATTTTTATACCAAATCGTGATTGTTACACAAACAAATTTGTTTTCACTTTTGACTTGCAGCAAAAATTACAATAAACGAATGAAATAAATTTGTTTCTAGAAATTGCTCTAAATTTGAAAACATGATAAGTTTACTTTAACTTTGATATGTATTAACAAGACCCTTATTTCAAGATGGAATCGGGTACTTACAGTGTTTGAAACTTGTTGACTGAATTAACTTATGTTTGCAATCAATCGCAGCAAAATAAAAGATCAAAGCTTAAAAAAAATTGAAAAACATTTTGCGTTAAAATTTGACATTTAAGAGTTTTGTTTGTATGACCGGCGAAGCGAATGTTTAAAGTTACAAACTCTATGCGCAAAATCCAAATTTGAAACCAATGAAAAAATCCGAAAATTTAGAAAATGGAGTTACATGAGAAAAGCCCACTCGAAATAATGATATAAAAAAAAAATACCCTACTTATGGAGTCGAGGCTTCGATGCTGCTCTAGGCTTAGTGCTTGGCTTTTTAAGTGCAGTCAAGGCTCGGCGATGGTAATTCAATAAAAAAAAATTTGTGGAACCATTCTGAAATATGCACATTGCGTAATCTCACTGTGTACGCCAATAGTCCAAGCTCGTATATTTTGTTTAGTTGACCTCACAAGGAAACGGTCCAATAGATTTGCAAGCTTCGCATCATTGCAAAATCGAAGGCCTGGTATTTTTGCAATAACGTTTATAGCATTATGTGGACGATTTGACGCAGGGGCGCACCCAGCATATTTCAAAGGGGGGTTCTAAAAAAACTCGATCTCGCACTCAGGAGCTTATCCAGAAAATTTGGCTGGAGGGGTGATGATGTTTTGAATGAGGTTGAATGTTAACTAAGTACAAAGACGTTAGACCCCAGAAAAAACGTAACAAGCCCTTTGAAAAAAGTTGCATCTCTGCGGCGCATTCAGAAAAATTTTCAGGGACGGGGCACCGAATTTTGACATATTGTCAAAGGTAGTTTGTATCATTTGGCAATTTTGAAGCATCGTGAGAATAAAAAAAGGCTCTAGGGGGTTCCGGGGCATGCTTCCTCGGAAAATTTTTGAAAATTTACATACTGCAGTGGCCATTTTAGTACTTCTTGAAAAATTTTTAGGCAAATTTTGTTTAAATTTTTTGCTCCTAAGTCTCTATGTTTCACCAAATATGATGCATTTTGTTGGTACATTTTCGATTATGCGTGCTTAAAGGCATTAGGGATATTGTTATGGAAAAGATTCGAAATTATGGAAAAAATCGTATTCATCAAAAACAGGTTCAAAAATGGTTGCTACGTCTCCCTCCAGGATCCGCCCCTGAGTTCACTGATAACAATGTATCTTACCACTACACCAACCAGCCGATTTGGCTTCAGTATGATGCGGGGCAAATTCTGTCACAGCTGTTTTGAAATAACAGCACGCACTGCTCTTGCAAAGTTTGGACACTTCACTTTAAAAACAAAGATTTAATTATAAAAGGGGGGGAGTTCGACCCCCCAAACCCCCCCTGGGTGCGCCACTGATTCAACTAATGGTTGTGGCCTCGATACCCGGTTCAGGTTACGGCATTGCTGGAAAGCTGGCGTGCAACTGATATCATTTCTTTCTGAATTAACATCTGTTTTTTCACATTACCTTTGGGATGGTCGGAAAATGAATACTAATTCAAGAAGAAGTGATGTCAGTTCCGTGCCATTGACCGGCCGGTTGGCACAGTGGCTGAAGACATCGATCTCGAGGCGGGAGGTTCGGGGCTCGTTTCCCGGGCCAGTCCAATCGGACACTGTGTCGCCAACGGCTCGCCGTCACTGCGACGTTTTTTCGGCGTTGTGTTGGAAGGCGTTGTTGAATTCCGCCACTCGTTACACGCCTCGGCGTAGTAATGTGAGCATACTGAAGATTTGATTTGACATTTTTTACTTTTGAGATTGGCAAAAAATCGATAGGATCTGCAAATTTGGTTACTTACAACGTCACATAAGGATAACGCACAATAAAAATCAATAGCTGTGATAATTCCGTTAAGTAAACATCAATGTGTTAAGCAGACTAATCGCATATATAGTAACTTTAAACAATTACAACAACCACAAATTTGTGGCGGCTCGGGCTTCTTCGCCCACTACCTCCCCCTCCCCCCCCCCCCCTGAATCCACCACTGTTTGCCGTAACCTTTAAGCGAACGAAATCTAGGCCAGCTAAATCCACTCACCCAATCTAACCCAAACAACGATTATCAAGAATTGTGCGGGAAAGTAAAACGCACCACATCACCATTCACATTAAATCTGAAGATTGAACGAAGATGCTTGTCAAGTAATGCCTGCAACAGCCGAAATGCGTCGATGCACTGATCAGATCATTAATTATCATGCAGTGAAATTAAACAAATTTTATCCGTTAATTGGCAGTCAAAGATGCCAATTAACTGTAAACTTTTGTAACTGTGGAAGTAACTGAAACTTTTGAAGTTCTAGAGTGGCAAGTGTTTACACATTGCGCTACTTCTGCTGAAAGTAACAAAGTCGCATCTAATGAAAAAGTAACTAATTATCAAAGTAAGTGGTAAAAAGCAGGCTAACTAGTTACAAAAGTAACTAGCTACTGCCTTCCACTGCGTATGATTTTATGCAAAATTTACTACCGCGACACTTAATGCATCGGTGGATCGTCACAAGTTGCTCAGCATTATTTAAAAAAAAGGATTTTCAATGAAATAGCTGTAGTTTATATCAGACATTACATAACCTACACCCGAGTGTTGTTTGTACATCGTCCAATGTTAGAGAAGATTTTGCCTTCGTTTTATGTTGTGCGAGCCGAATCTTAATACGAGTTTCTTAAAATTATTGAAGTGATACCCCAGACCTAGGATGGTCTGTAGATATGTCAGTATCCGACATTAGAAGAAAATTATCATAATGCCCGAAAAAACTGCTTTATTGATTTGAACAAGCTTTTGCACTGGAAATTGAAGAACACACTAGCCTCACTTAAACGTATCTTACTTTAATTGCGATTACTATAACAGCTCCTCCCGGTGTTAATCACGTAATAGCTAATTAAAATTTTGCTTTTATTCTAGGTCCGTCTTCAATTATTTCATTCTAAGCTTAGCAATTTCGGATTTCATATCGGCTTTGCTAAGCCCTCTAGCAATCTATCGTCGAACATGGGGTGCCGGTTATTGGAATATCTCAACGTTTTTATGCAAAGTAAGTTACAGTATTTTGTAATAAAACCAAGTAGAAGGAAGTTGAATCTGATTGTATTTGTGATCAAAGGCATCAAAATCATTCCAGAGTTTTGTTTAAGCCAACAATTACTTCAGTGAGTTGCTTATGTAAAAATTTAACTCCGATGAAAACGAACTAGTGTATCTTTCAACTTTACGAGTTTCATCAAGTCTAAATTACTTTACAGACCAATTAATAGCTGTGAAAATAAACTAAAATGGAACAAGTAATCGTAGCATTGACTCACTACGTACAACGAGGCTATGCCACGTTCCTTTCTGACAAAAAAAAAGCAATCCACAAAATGTTTTGAGAAAAATCATGAAGCGCGTTTTTTAATTGCCATAACACAATAGTTTCAACCAGAAAATTATCAACTCTTGACCAAGCGCGTTGAAAGGTGGGAGCTGAGGGGGGCTGAAGCCCTCCCTACATTTTTTCTGCCCTTCCTTTCAAAAATTTATAACTGCAGTACACCCAGAGATGGGCATTTATCGCGATAATATATCGGCGATAGTTATCGGCGATAACTTTTTATTGATTATCGTTATCGCTCAAAATAATTTTGATTTATCGATATGCGTTATTGCTTTTGTTATATTTTTTGTTGTCGCCGATAAATTATCGCAATAAACGATTTTTTATGCACGCAGTGTTTAAACTTCAAGGTTAGTGAGTTGGCGCTATGGAAAAAACACCCGGTGTCCATTAAGACTTGCTGTAATTTTTAAAAATTATTTCTTTGTTTGGCTTAATTTCACGGCAGAGTCCGTGAACTGTTTTCTTTTCTTGAAAAATCTAGAAAAAACATTTTTGCAATTCGACTTACAAAAAAAAGACTTTGTCAAATACATTAAAAATTTACCGCAACATTTATCGAAAAAATTTATCGGCAATAATTTATCCATTATGGATATGGCTTTAAGAAATTCAAATTTATCGATTATCGTTATCGCCCAGGGCTTTTTTGAAGTTATCGCTTATCGCTTTAGCACAGAAAGGTTTATCGTGCCCATCACTGAGTACACCCTATTGCACTTTAACGATGGCTTATGGCGTCACTTGTTATTCGTTTCTTTCCTTCATTGATACCATCAAACCAACGTATTATGCAACTTTGTGACTATAAGGGTGAACAAAATCGCGAAAACTCTTGAATTTCCTGGTAACTTTGTATACAAAGCTCTTGGAGCTTTATAATGACTTCAGTTAAATTTTCTCCAGTTTTAAAAGCAACATTTGGGCAAATAACTATCGAAGAGGTTCGAAAATCGAAATTGTGGAAAAATTGCATACCTCAAAACGTTTTTAAAAATGACTGGTGGGAAGATGCATACCCATCATCCTGATCCTACCCCCTGGATCTGGCCCTGGCCATAAGCTACAGAAACCATCGAAGGAGTCTGGCATATTTCAGTAAGGTTAGCACTTTCACAAACGTTGATCTGGCTACTGCGTGTTGTGCTAGCTAGAGGAAAGCTTGAGTTCATCAAGCCGTGTCCAAGTAACTTTTACTAAGGTAAAGTGCATGATCGAAAGACGCAAGTTGCGATAAGAAAGTGGGGGAGTCTGGGGGCTTCGCCCCCCAGACCTTGGTATGGATAACACAAATTTCAGCCCCCCCCCCCTACTTAAAAGTACTTCTAACGCCACTGCTCCTGACTCATGTACACTTCAAGTAGTAATTTAAACATTAATCCAAATAATTTTTCCATCCCCAGGAAATCCAACAGTTTTTGCAATTTTGTTCACCTTTGTCACAAAGTTGCAAAAGCTAGTATGTTAGTTTGATGGTAACAATGAAGAAAGAAAACAAATACTGTAACAAGTGACGCCAAGAAAGGAAACAAATACTGTAACAAGTGACGCCATAAGTCATCGTTGAAGTGCAATAGGGTGTACTGTATAGTTATAAATTCTTGAAAGGGGGGCTCAAAATTTCTATGGGGGGCTGAAAAAAATATAAGGGGGGCTTTAGCCCCCCTCAGCCTCCATCTTCCAACGCTCTTGGCTGCAAGCCACTTGAAATTAATTTAAAAATCAGAAATATAGCCTAATTTTGATGCAATAAAACTGATAATGAGAACATGTGTAGAGGATCGCTAACCTGTGTAGTTCACAGTCAACTCAACTCTACACAAAGTCGATCTGCTGATTGATTGACTTGCTTGATACATCACTTTTATACAGAATTTTTTGTACAAACTCGTACCTTGATTCTTTCACTAATCTTGCTCTTCTTTGAATTTTATTGCATGTCTTTAAAATACCAGAAACTCAAATCTTGGATTTAAAATAAACTAGGCTATTCTATGCTGCAAAAACAAAACCAGTTACAGTCACCTCGTGTAGCAGAATGCGTATTAAAGTGAACGTCTAGCGGGGAATCCCCGTGATTAAAGATAACGTCATGCGTACAGTGTTAATTATTTCAAATAGTAGTGGGAACCGCTACACACTTCCTCCCCGGCAACATGACTTGATCTCAATTGCCAATGTAATCGTAGGTCATTGTGGTCAAGTCACAAGAAGCAGAGAAACGTAACTACAAAAATATAACACAAAAGCGAAGTGTCAAAAGCACCACTGTAGAATAGGCCTACCACATTGCGCAATGAAATTGACTCAAATCCAGCAAGTTGCGCGGTGCAGCAGCATAAACCTAACAACAGCTATTGAAATCATCGAGATGATGATGGCATTGGAAATGATAAGAGGAAAAGAGAAGCAAAAACAAGAAGGTGTAATGTGAAAATCAGACGTGTGGTAATCCAGGCTGGTAGGAATAAACAAGAAGGTGTAATGTGAACATCAGATGTGTGGTAATTCAATCCAGGCTACCAGTACCAGGCTGGTGGACCTAACAAGCAAAACGTATATACAAAATTAACACAAAAGTATTCTCAAACATAAATTGTAAAATCGTTCAACTGAGGCGATGATCGGCGAATCCGAGTCTGTCTTGAGGCTGGCAACAAAAGTGAGATGAAGTTATCAGAAGCTGGATGAGCCAAAGGATCACAAGCGTTGTCCGTTTCAGTGGATGAGGCAGAACGGGGTTGAAGAAAGAAGATTGTCATCATCAGGAAGTGGAGCGGGTGCAAAATCATGAACGATGTCAGATGTCGTGTTAGGCAATGCGAAAATAGATGAATGAGTGGTAATGTCAGAAGAACTCAGTAGGGTGAAGCAGGGTTTGATATTATTAATGGCGACTTGCTGAGCTTCGTCGTTGTTCAAAATCTTAAAAGTTTTGTCAGATCGAGAAATTACAGAGTAAGGTCCTTTGTAAGAAGGCTGCAAATTGGGCTTAAAAGGACCCACTTTCACAAAGACATGGGCACAAGTTTTCAACTCTGGTGGCTGGTAGACTTTTGTCGATTGCACAACTCGGATAGGAGTAGGTTTTAAAAAAACAGCAAATTGTTTCATTTGTGTAATGAGCTCTTGTGAAAAGGGCGATTTTGAGGGGGCAGCTGTTGTAAAGAAATCACTAGGCAGACGTAAAGCTTTAAAAAAGACAAGGTCAGATGGTGAACCACCAAGCTCTTCTCGATACATGGTGTTGAGAGACAGCATAATGGTGCCTAAGTAAAAAAGCCAACGGTTTCTATCAAGTTTTGCAGTGAGTGCAACTTTAATATTCTTAATTGCCCGTTCAACTAATCCGCTGCTTTCAGGATACGTGGTGTTGCTGATGCACAGGTCACATCCAAGATATGATACGTATTGCCGAAATAATGTGGAATTCCATTGGACACCATTGTCCACCCGTAAGATTCGCATCTGTCCAAACATGCTCACAAACGAGTTGATACCTAAAACAACGGATTCGCTCTTCGCATTTTGCAGTGGATAAGCAGTCACAAACCTTGAAAAACGGTCAATGCATACCAGCAAGCAGGAGAAGCCTTGACAACCGGGAAACAAGCCACAGAAGTCGGCATGATTTGTATCAAATCTAGCATCAGGCATAATAGCAGAAGCAATAGGTGAGATGACATGTCTGTACACCTTAGATTGCTGGCAAGCAGTGCAAGCTTTGACGCGATCTTTGATTTTTCGATTCATGTCCCGAAAAACGAATCGAGCGGCTATAAAGCGTTGTGACGCTCTGATTCCTAAGTATTTCAATTTGTAGTATTAATCAATAATGACATTTTCATATTGAGGGGATATCAAAATGCGATAGGATGCTTGTGAGGTGTCTGCAAAAAGTTTGAAAGGTCCAACTTTTGTGTGAAGCTCAATCTCTTGAAGAAGTATGGTAGAACTGTGGGGAAAGTTTTGGGCAATGCAAGCTTTTTGTGCTTTAGCTATGTCTTGAAGAGTTATATCTAAGTTTTCTTGTTCAAAGATGTGGTGCACCATCAGTCTGGATAAGCAATCTGCAGCCCCATTGCGTGCTCCCGGAATGTGCGTTATGTCACAATGGAATTCAGACAAATATGAGAATTGTTTGCTTTGACGCGGGTAATGTGAAGGGCTTGGTCTTTTAAAAGCATGCACAAGAGAAAGATAATCGGTAACGATGGTAAATTTATTGTTGATCGAGAAAAGAATGTTCGAAATATTTAACAGCTGCAAACAATGCTCCCCCTAATTTTTTGTTGTCTATGTGCGCAGAAACTTTGGTGAGTGCGCACTTTTTTAATAATGACTAACGTTTGTGCAACAATCTATGAATAAATTGAATATGGCAGCTATTGAAAACAAATAGCGCAACTTCTTTTGGTTATGTTACTGATGGTACATTTTTCGCTCACGGTACCAGAGGCGTTGTGCAGCCAAAAAATTTGGAGAGGCCCGAGTGACAACTTAAACAGATACTGATCACAACCTTTGTAAAAGCCGTATTTAGCATCAAGTAACATTACGAAAAAAGGAAGTTAGAAAAAGACACCTAAATATGTCGTGATACCCCATATGTTGGATAAGAAATCGACATTTACTTTGATACCTCAAACCGCTCCTTAATTATAGACATTATACGCAACCAGTGTGACTCCACGATTTAACAAAGGAGGAGGACATTGCTGGGGGCGGAGCCAACAAATTTTTACGGTTTTCACATAAAAAAAAATCGATTCAGCTCACTTTCGTGTTGAAAAAGGACATACCGATACCTGCAGTGAGTGCAGTCACTATTATAGTGTCAGACAGTACAAAATATTTTAGTAGTTAATGTCTAAAAGCGGAAGCTGAGCTAAAATAAATGAGATGAGTCTGCAATCATTATTAGTTTTGACGCATATGATGGGATGACGTGTATAGGTGTGTCCTAGGCCGTGGTCTTTAACAACGCATGCAAAATGTTTTCTAAATTCTAACTACAGATCAAGAAACTGGCTTTACTCTTGAGTCGAAGCAATTGATTGCAGCAAAAATTAAAAAACAAAACAATGGAATTTATAGTATAAGAAAGGGGGGTATGGGCTTAGTTTGAAGGATGAAAGCGAAATGGCACTGGTTAAATTTTTTATATTTCTAATTTTCAAATTTTTAAATTATAAAAAGTAACACATCTCAGAAAATTGGGGTCTATGGCAAGACGCCACCGCACGGAACATTTTGCGAAGAAATGTGTCCTTTTGGCAGGTCCAAGAACAATTTTTTTCAACTTCACAACCGAGAACATTGCTTCATCATGATATGTCTGTGCGCAGTGTATTTATGCGTGTGCGCTTAAATATGAAATCCGTGTGCGCGCGCACACGCGTACAGCGTAGAGGGAACAGTGGCTGCAAATATGGCAAGTAATTCCAAATCAAAAGCAGAATATCGCTTTTCACTATCGTTCAATGCTCTTGAAAAATATGCCAAAGTTTGTTCGAACTCATCGGGTAGCTTCTGTACTAGCATACCACCGATGGCTTCAGTTGATGTATCAGTATAAAGACGCAGTGAGGAGTCTTTTCTCGGGTGGGCTAAGCTAGTTGCTTCAAGTAATGCAGTCTTAATGGTAGCGAAGGCATTTTTCGCCTCTTCATCAAGATGGATCTTATCATTATTTTTGACATGACCAAGGAGATACTTGGTCTGTGGTACAAGAATCTTAGCAGCGTTTTTGATGAATTGACGTTGAAGAACTGCCTAGTGATTGTCTCAACTCTCAAATTGTCTTCGGATCAGGAAGTCGTTTAATTGCGTCGATTTGATGAGAGAGTATGGAAATGCCATCTTCTGTCAATTTGTGGCTCAAAAACTCAATCTCCAGAACAGCCAGAACAGATTAACGTACATCGATCGAAAGACCATAAGCATTAAGACGATTCAAAACCTGATGAAGGTGACTTTTGTGCTTCTGTAGGTTGTGTGAAAATATCAAAATATCGTCAAGGTACGCAAAAGTGAAATCTTCCACACCATGTAAAATGTGAGAAATAGCCATCTGAAACGTGAAAGCAGAGTTTTTGGTACCCATGGGCATTCGCCTAAATTGAAATGTGCCTTGAGGGCAAGAAAATGCAATAATTTTCCTGTCTGATGCGCGAACGGTAATTTGCCAGTAAGCGTTCTTTAGATCAAGCGAAGAAAACACTTGGGATCCATATAAGCGATGAGTGACATAGGAGATGGGGGAAGAGTAAATGATTGGTTTTCAGTTCGCGCATTTAAGGTGCAGTTGCGGTAATCAACGCAAAAGCGATAGAAATTGGCTCTTTTTAGGAACTAGATGAACGGGACTGGTGTAAGGTGACCGAGAATACTCAATAATGCCATTGGTAAGCATATGATCAATTTGACGACGTAATTCAAGCTCCTTTACAGGTCCTAATTTTCTAGCTGCATGTCAAAATGGGGGGCCATTGATAGTGAATGTATGTCCTACCGGTAGCAGCGAGTCTGCTGGATAGCATTCACCAGATGCAACATTAGGGAAAATATTCAAAATGTCACTGCAAGACGCATCATTATATTCAAGTGATGGCATGAGAGACAATTCTGATTTCAAGAAATGAGGAGTAGAAAACTTAACAAATTTGTTTTTGACATCTATAACGGCATGAAACTCACTTAAAAAATCGTAACCAAGAGTGGGGCACTGCACATCTGCAACGAGAAAAGTATAAGTGTGTAACGATATAACCGTTTAATATGTTTTTGTTTTAAATGCTTTGTCTACTGTAGAAGGTTTTAGACCGATGGGTTGTTTTCCGAAGTTTTATTCGCGGTGTTTTTGCGTAAGGTTACATTATGAAATCATAATTTTCTACTGACGTATCTTTTTCGTGAATATTCTGACAGATCTCTCCATTACGTAATTTCACTGGGCCAAAATTGGTGCTTGTGACGTCACAATTGTATTTACTATAGTTTGGTGTGAGTTTTTGCATGTCATATGATTTCTCTTCTTGTTTCCTTTTTAAGAATGTTATAGAACGTTCTTGAACTTAAATTTTAGAGTATAAATAGGCGTGCATTTTCGAGCGTAGTTAATCGAGTGTAGATTTAGTGTGCGTAGAGTAAGCAATATTAGTGTATGCTGAAGGGTATAGCCCTTGTTGTATAGTGTTACTGAAGTGAGCGGTGGAGCTTGCGTTTTATGAAAAGTGGTACGGTGAGTACCGTAGCTAAGTGAGTTAAGTTGGGTCGATTATTATATTTGTTTGGTGAAGAAGGTCTTGGTGTTTTTGTGAAATCAGATCTAAGAACGAATTAATTCCTACGGTTTGCCATACAATTCTTATCAATCGTCCTGTGAGCGAAGTAATGCAATTTCGTATTTTGCGACAAAGTGGCATGCTGATGTGGTAGTTCCTCAAATTGTAAAAGCAGATCAACACAACCATATATACTGATAGCGGCTGACTATTAGAAGCAAATAAAGAAGGAATATTATGCAAAGTTTGAGCTTGCTCCTGATATGCACTGGCAGGCAATATGCTTCTGGGTGAAGCAGAGTCAACAATAAAGAAGATCTCATTATGCAGGTCATATAAATGAACATAGTTGGGATTGTCGTCAATTGGCGACGCGTCTTTTTTCGTGTGCACGGTGGATGAAGGACTTGAGGAGCTCAGGGTGGCGCGCCGCCTTTGGAGTTTAAAGGCCTAGGGTAGGTAGTGTTGGAATGAGGATGTTGTGAAGATGCATAAAATTTACACCCGGGTGAACATCGTAAAGCATTTGGTCTAAACTTAGTGTAGTACCAACACATATCAGAGTTCCTGATGTTATGCAAAGAAGGGCGTGTTGCAAGTTGAGAAGAGTTGCAGAATGTCGGTATGCTAGGTGAAGGTAAACGTGGTTGAGTGGCTTGTGGAGAAAATGAACGTGGAAAGGAACCGTAGGTTTGCTGTGGCAAAAAGGGATGAGTAGAAGGAATGTTTGTCTGAGCGTGAAGGGAGGTAATCGCATTGAGTTTGTCTAGTGTAGCAAACAATGCTTGCATTACATCATTACAGTGAGGGACATTGGTAGAAGGGGCTGCCGAGGTTAAAGAGGAAACGTCATGCTAAACAAAATCTCTGGTGTAATGACAATGAGGTGCCAATGAAAAGTTGCGTCGTTTCCTGTCATTTACTAAAAGATCAGCATTTTCAGCCATTTGATCGAGGTTGGGGTTATCCATGAAAGTGAGAAGATCACCAGCATATGTGGGAATGCCATGTAAACTTTCTCTTCTTAAGGAGTGTTCCAGAAGAGGGTGAGTTTTTAAGTGCCTACCCAATATACTTCGCGATTGAGCCAGCATTTCCGATGGTAAGTTGTCATCCAGTTCAGGAGCATAGGCCAAATCTTCTTAGGCTTTTTCTACTGATCTACCATAGGTATGAAAAAGCGCATCTTTTAAAGCCACATAGCTGCAATTATTGGATGATAGAACACAATGCATCCTGCTCTGTTGGGTATAGTTAAGGCACTGCACAATTTATCGAAGAGTTCAGAATCATTTAAGTGTTCGTGTTGATAGCGTAACTTGAACCTTTGAAAAAAAAAGATCAACATTCGCCTCGTCAAAGGTTAGTTGGGGTGCAGGAGAGTTAATAACAATTTTAGGAATTTGAGCAAGGAAAGTTGCTGTGAAGGCATAGTGCTCTGCTGTGATGTGGACTGATTGGGTGCATTAGGTAAGGATGCTTGGGTGAAAACAGTAGCTAAGGGAGACTCGGTTGGAGGAATGGAATGGATATGGTTAATGTTGGAATGTAAAGGATCAGACGAAAATGAAGTAGTTGCGGTTGAAATAATGTTAGTTGTTCCAAGTAGGCCTATAGATGGGCTATACAAATCCGCTTCATCAGAATATTGCATATCAGCAGGTGTAAATGGGTTTGTATATATACCATCAATTTTAAAAACAGCTTCTGACATACTGGTGCTGTGAGTAAAGGCAGAAAAGCAAATAAAATGCAGAATATGTGCAACAGCTCAATAGTGTAATGTACAGCCTAGTAAAATGTACCTGTAGTTTAGCAAGCTGTATCCCAAGTAGCCTATACTAGAGTCTGGTAGAAAAAATAAGCTACTGCAGTCTTTTGGTCCTGCTGCCACGATGTTCGAACAAAGGGGGTCACCAGGTTCACAGGTTGCAGAGTATCGCTAACCTGTGTAGTTCACAGTCAACTCAACTCTTCGCAAAGTCGATCTGCTGATTGTTTAACTTGCTTGATACATCAATTATACAGTATATACAAATTCGTACCTTGATTTTTTTCCTGATCTTGCTCTTCTTTGATTTCCATTGTATGTCTTTAAAATACCAGAAACTCAAATCTTGGATTTAAAATAAACTAGGCTATTCTTTGTGCAAAAACAGAACCAGTTACAGTCACCTCGTGTAGCAGAATGCGTATTAAAGCGAACGCCTAGCAGGGAATCCCCGTGATTAAACATAACGTCATGCGTACAGTGTTAATTATTTCAAATAGCTGTGGGAACCGCTACACACGTTCCGCTATTCAGAATAAGTGTAAATCTCAAAGTCGGTTTCTTACAGTACGTAAATACGCATGACATTTTTACTAAATAGTCATATGTCCACGACAACATAAACTATTTCCACTCAAAAAGCACTCAAGCAAACTTTGACCTAATAAACCATATATACACGCTTCCATTGCATTGCTTTGAAGGAAAGCGCGTAAATATTGTTTCTTTGGTCAAAGTTTGCTTGAGTGATGTTTTGAGTATTTAATGCGTTGCTTTTGATGTCATTCTAATTGTAAACCAGTGAATATTACAAGGCAGACTGAGTTGTTGAAAAGCTCGGGCCAGTCACGGAGCATATGCCATAAGAATCACGAGCAAGCGATAACAATGCGAAATGGGCTGTTAGATCAGCGGAGGCAAAGCGGGAGCTTGGTGTGCCTGAGAGGTTCAGCTCACAAATTTAATAAGGCTTGAGGATTGCGGAGTGTCACCAGTGCATTCCATTCTCCATTCAAAGCGGTATTTGGCTACAAGCATACTTTTGTGTTAATTGGCAAAATAAAGATCTTCACTTACCTTTTGGAATTATTCATTAAGAGACAGGTGACTCGCAGCACCAGCAGGGTTGAAATACGGTCAAAATAACACAGTACAGCACATTCATTACTTTGTTTAACTTTTTCTGATTTAAAGTCCGAGTAATCACTGCCGGGTTTGGAATTACTGGCATACTGGCTGTAGCACACAGAGGCAGTCAAAATCTAATTTTTATTACACTCGCGGTATTACGCCGAAGCGTGTGGGGGTGGCGAGGTCCATCTCCACGGCTTAGCGTCTGGACAACACAGTTCCGAAGAAACGTTGCAGCGGTGACTAGCCGTTGGCGTCACTGGGTCCGATTTGATCGTTCCGGGAATGTACCCAAGACATCAAGCACCATGATGAATGGAATATTTCGAAAATTGCGTCGATGAGGCTAAGGATTCTTTACAGGACCCCCCTTTCTCTCACACACTTCCTCTGATTGCAAGTCTGAAACTTGCAGTACACGTTTACACTGGGAAATGTTACAGATTGTTCAATAAACAATAGAGTCTCTGACTTGCAATCAGAGGAAGTGTGTGTGTGTGTGTGTGAGAAAGAGGGGGGTCCTGTAAAGAATTCTTAGCCTCATCGACGCAATTTTCGAAATATTCCATTCATCGTGGTGCTTGATGTCTTGGGTGCACTCCCAGGACGATCAAATCGGATCCAGTGACGCCAACGGCTAGTCACCGCTGCATCGTTTCTTCGGAGCTGTGTTGTCCAGACGCTAAGCCGTGGAGAAGGGCCACGCCACCCCCACACGCTTCGGCGTAATACCGGTAATATGCTATAGTAATGATTTTATTTTGACTGCCTCTGTGAGCTACAGCCAGTATGCCAGTAATTCCAAACCCGGCAGTGATTGCTCGGACTTTAAATCAGAAAAGGTTAAACAAAGTAATGAATGTGCTGTACTGTGTTATTTTGACCGTATTTCAACCCTGCTGGTGCTGCGAGTCACCTGTCTCTTAATGAATAATTCCATAAGGTAAGTGAAGATCTTTAATTTGCCAATAAGCACAGAGGTACAGTAAGCTTCCTGCCAAATAACGCTTTGCGTGGTGAATGGAATACACTAGTGATACTCCGCAATCCTCAAGCCTTATTAAATTTGTGAGCTGAACCTCTTAGGCACACCTAGCTCCCGCTTTGCCTCCGCTAATCTAACAGCCCATTTCGCATTGTTATCGCTTGCTCGTGATTCTTATGGCATATGCTCCGTGACTGGCCCGAGCTTTTCAACAACTCAGTCTGCCTTGTAATATTCACTGGTTCACTATTAGAATGAAATCAAAAGTAACGCATTAAATACTCAAAATGCCACTCCAGCAAACTTTGACCCCATAAACCATACTTACGCGCGTTCTTGCAAAGCAACGCAAGGGAAGCGCGTAATTAGGTCAAAGTTTGCTTGAGTGCTTTTTGAGTGGAAATAGTTTGTGTTGTCGTGGACATATAATATTTAATAAAAATGTCATGCGTATTTACATACTGAAAGTAGCCGACCTTGAGATTTACACTTAGCTTATTCTAAATAGCGGAACATGTTCTTTTCATTTATTAATGTTATTGCATCAAAATTAGGCAATATTTCGGATTTTTAAAGTAATTTCAAGTGGGTTGCGGCGATTTATAACGTTATCCTAATGAGTTTACATTTCACAGGAGATCATTTCAGACTAAATCCCAATTTAATATCACTATTACATTTCTGATAAACAATGTTTAAACTTGCCAACTAAGCGTCAGATTTGGGCTGTTTTTGGCAAAAACTGAAAATTTTAATTGGCTTACGGGAATTTAAACTTTATTTAATAAAGCTGATTTTTTGTGTGAGGTGTTTTTGGGTCAAATGGGCACTTTTTATTGCTATTACAAAGCAATAATAAAGCTGATTTTTTGCGTGAGGTGGTTTTAGGTCAAATGGCAACTTTTACAGCTATCTTGCCAATCATCACGTGCTACAGGCTGCAGAAATCCTTAAACATTGAATTCTTATTTACATACCGCAGAGGTGTTTGTAAAAATTGATATCTTCTTGGCTCTGCTTTTTGCCGCTTCTAGATGTAAACAATTAGGGTTCAATTTTTTGTTACCCGGTACTTGAGTTATGTTGTACTCGGCAACTCCTTGTGATTGGTAAAAAGCTTGCTGAGCTCCCTTGCATACTTTTGTAAAAATCGAGATTAAAAAGTTAAAATCGCTGTGTTTTGCCCAAAGTCTAAGAACCTTAAATATAACGCAGAGTAGCCATTGCTCTGAACATGTCGAAACTGCAGCAATACAACTACATGGTGTGAACTGTTTTGGTATCGTAGTTTATAAATTTTTCGTTATAATCAGGTTTTGTTCTTACAAACCTTTTTTTTTCGTATTTGTACATGTACAATGTGTAGTAAGGAATACTTCGTAGAAAATCGTAAAAAGTTTTGAACTATTACGGCAAATTTTTAATGTAGTACCGTACCCCTGCCTATGATTACATATTTGAAAGCATAAATGTGCTGGGGTCAAATGTGACCTCATTTTGGCAGATGTTTCGGCTAGAAGATTAGCAAAATTTTTGTGGTCAAAAATTATATCTAGATCTGAAACTCGAATTAAAAATTTTATTTCGAATTTCTGTGCTGCCGTACTTCTTTTTTTCATATAGAGGCAGACATAAGTAATTGTGCTTCTTGTTGTCAATGCCGCACCAAAAATAACTGATTGAGCTCTATCTTGCCAATAACGATGTTGTGCTGTAAATCACAAATATTTGCTGAACACCTTATAAATTTGATTGCAAAATGCAGCAGATACTTCAACTTAAGAGCGTGCACTGTATTTAATGCCTGTTTCCACATTCGTGGCTGTACTTTAGAAATACAGCGATATTATTTTTACCATAGCAAAAATAATGAATTTTGAATGCAAGCATGTTTAGATATTTTAGCTTTGGTAACACCAATTGCACTGATTAAACGGTAGAAAAGCAAACAAAGTTTATTGTACGCCGCTACCTGCTCTGCCTCGCGTTTTCTATTGTAAACAGTGTTAACAAATAGGGTTTTTAGCAGTTTTTCATTTTTGTGGGTGAAAAACGTAAAACGTTTCAGGTGTTCTGGGCAGGAAGCATCGGTACGTCAACTCTTACGTCACTACACATCACTGTGTACTCGGCTCTTCGATTTGTTTCGCTGAAGTGGCCTCATAAGTTTAGAAGATACACAATCAAATATGCCAAAGTGAGTGCAGCGTGTATAAGTTAATCAGTGTTTCAGGTTTGAAAATATTTTCTGCATTTTGGCTTCCTTGCTAATTGATCTTGCAGTAACGTTTCCTACTAAGCAACTGAAATGCAAAGAAATACCACATACAATAAAATGACATTGTTAAATATTCTTCAGCTTTCTGTGATTTCTCTATGGATAATTTCGTTTTTTTCTGGATCATTTCCTTTTTTATTTTGGGTTGCTCCGAGAAGATTTGACGTGAGCAAGTATCCTACAACTCGTGTTATTCCATCTTGCGGGGTTTATAAAACTTGGTAAGTTTAAATTGTGAAATGCTTTCTCTTGGTCAAAACTTATCGTTGCTTTTAGTGGTAGTAGTAGTTTATTAACACTCAAACCAAAAAATGCAAAACAATGCTTTTAGTGTCATTCAACTTAAATAATATGTTTGGTTTTAGTTTTGAGTTGCGTTGATAGGTTGATTTCTGCAGGTTTGCCCAATTCAAAGTCTTCACCGTTTACGGCTACTTAATCCTGTTTTTTCTTCCCTGTTTGTTGGTTTTTTTGTTTTCTGGAGGAGCCTCAATTCTCATATGTATTCGACAGATAAAAAGACGAAACGGTATTTCTAACAAAAATAATTATTAGAATTTCATTTAATGAATTGAACTTAAATCTAACGCACCAAGGTCTAAGGTCAAATCAAACGTAATCAGAAAAATCTGATTACGAGTGGGATTCGTACTCACGTTTGCACCGACTAGTGACGTATCACCAGCCCAATGGTTGCGGTGAGTCTTAACCGGAGACACGGACTTAACCACTCGGCCATCGTAATCTGACGCCGGAGCAGCCGAATTTCTCGTTATGTTAAGATTAATTCATCATCCCACTATAGGAAGCTAGCCAATTATTAAGCTATTATGACTGTGACAACTGGTAATTATTCCATATTAATAAAGGTTAAGCAATGAAAGCTTGCATACCGAAGTCTATCCATTCTAGCTATTATAGGCTACAAGCTTACAAATCAATATATAGAGTTTCAATTAATGAATTGAACTTGAATCTACTGTAACTCACCAAGATCTAAGGCCAAATCAAACGTAATCAGAAAAATCTGATTACGAGTGGGATTTAAACCCACGTCCGCACCGACTAATGACGTATCACCAGCCCAATGGTTAGGCCTACATGTTTTTTTTTTTTCAAATACAGCAATTATTGTCGGAGTTAGCTATTTATAGCAATCATCTGTAGGAGTTAGTATAAAAAATAATTATTGTTGGAGTTAGCTCGCTCAGATGACAGAGAGAATTCTGGAGAAGTAGCCTATAATCTGTAAACGAAAGGTTAAATTGCGGGATGGATTTAGCCAAAGATTTTACACTGGCATTCTCAGCTTCTTCGCTTGACGCTCCGAATTAATAGAACAGTGTGGGAAACAAGCCGTCAATTTTATTTGTGCAATTGGAAAACACAATCAATTGGATTCCTACATCTTGGTAGACAGGCTCCTGCTAAGCGTATTCGTTGTCGCACCGGTTTCTTTTTTGTGGTTACTAAGAGAATAACTATTCTACTAACAACTAAAAATAACAAAAACAGAAGTTGGTGGTTAACGTAAAGGAAATATTAGGCCGATATGGTACCGAAGCTCACAGATCAAAGACTCGTAAAAGCTGATTGGAATATTCGGAAATTATTGGTAAGCGAACCGACTGGCCTTCATTTTTTAATGGAAAACTTTGTTTATTTGTTTAACCAAACACTTTCTCCTTCAGTGGTAGCTGTTACCAAGTATTAAGATTTTTACTGCGGCATGATCAAAAGACTTTCGATTCAACTTTCCCAAGCTCTGTTGTTTCATTTTTGAATATGATTTTTCTTGGCGGGGTTACAAGTAGGCTAACAAACCGCAAAGCAAGGAACAAAATTTATAAAAAAGCTTGAAAATGACAAAAATTTATATGTTATTTTGGATTCATTCTGTGTGCACAGGCTTCAATAATTGCTTATTCCTGGTTTCGAAAGAAAAATATATGAGTATACGCCTTAAGCACACATAATCGAAAATGTGCGAACAAAATGCATCATATATGGCAAATCACTCACAATTTGGGTCAAAAAGTTAAAACAAAATTTGCCTGAAAATTATTCAAAAAGCACTAAATAGACATTACAGCATGTAAAAGAGTCAGGCATATTTCAGTCACTTGGCACCATGAATTTTGTTCTTTTTTACTAAAAGACAGAGTCAAAAGGGGGGACATGACCCAAAGCCTCTCCTAAATACGCTCCTGACTAACACCAGCAACGTGATGTTTTAGCAGTAGACCTATGCTGCTAGGCTTGATTAGCAACCGTATTATCAACAAATCCACGCAGTAACACGCAAGTAGCCTACAACAAATTGTCAGTAGCCAGGCGTGATGGTTTATTCTCAAACTCGTGGTGCGACTCCCACTCACCCAAGCAGGAGTGAATATAGAAAATTTTAGTGAGGGGGATGTAATTTTGAATTAGGTTGAATGTTAACTAAGACGTTTAGACACGGAAACGGGCTTAAATAAGCCCTTTGAAAATGTTTTTATGTCAGGGGCATATTCAAAAACTTTTTCAGGTAGGGGGCTCAAATGTCGTCACTTTTTCAAGAGTAGTTTTTCCCGGCAGAGTTAATTTTAAGCAACTTAAGTAACAAAAATGACTTTGGGGGATCCGAGGGCATGCTCTACCGGAAAATTTTTAAAAATTTACGTACTGTGATAGCCATTAGAGTGCTTTTTGAACCATTTTCAGGCAAAGTTTGTTTATAGTTTTGGTCCCTAATTGTGAGTGCTTCTCCAAATATGATGGGTTTTGTTCGCACAGTTTCGATAATGCGTGCTTAAGATGGAATCTTCACATTCCCTTCAATGCTAAGCGCCATGCAAGAAAGCTGTGAATACCATTTTTTCAAAGTATTTTGGTATGACTCACAGTAGTCCGTATTATAATCTTACCCCTTATTATCCTCACTCCCTGACCCGGATGTAGGCTAATTAAACCACAAAGTGTTTATTTGTCTCGACTCTAGCTACCGCTGAACAAGTTGGAACGACGCAACTGTTTAATCTAAATCAATTTAACCCGATGTTCTGCCCGATGTTCCACTAACGACACATAGGGTACTTTTGCTCAAATTGATTGAGGAAATGAGGATATTATAAAACTTATCTTTTGGGTTGCATAGGCTAAAACTTAAACTCTAGGTAACTACTTATTGCTTTGTAGTTAAATAGTAAACTTTGTAATGAATTTAAGTACTGAAAAACATTACTTCTCTATTTTATCAGCAACAAAATAATATTTCGGAAAAACTTTGATTGAGGTTTAGCTCATAAAAATTCATTCATTGATTCATTCATCTATTTTTATTTTTTCGGACAGAATATTATTGAAATAAATTACTCCTCATAAAACAGAAAAAGGTAGTGTCCCGTGAGGAGATGCGAAAGACCATGACAGCTATAGCAGCTGAAGGTCGTCGAGTCTGCATTTCCTCACCAGCAGAAGCGTCACAAAAAGTGCACAAAATTAAATAAAGACACGAAAAGCTTACATAGAATGAAACGAAATACGGTACCTTCAGAAAAGCCAAAGCACAACAAAAACCAAAAAGAAACGTAAGTACACATTATATGCATTTAACAGAATAACTGATAATGACATAACAACAAATAATCGATATATACAATACTAATCAAAATTCTTGTGAAATCAAACGATGCTTTTTTAACTTACTTTTAAAGGACTTGGATTTTTTAAATTTTTCTTTAATCGTATTAGGAAGGTTATTCCAGATTTTAGGACCTACAATTTTCATTGATCTATCAGTTTTGTTTAAATTAGTTCTACTACGAAAAAAGTTGGTATTTGCCACGCTACGAGTAAAAAAGGAGTGAAAGGAAAATGTCAAAGAAAATAAGCTGGAGAAGTAATCGTGAAGCTGTTTATTCAGTAGTTTTGCCATGAATTTGCCAACTTCAAGTTCGTGAATCGCGTTTATATTGAGAAGATTCAGTTTTTCAAATAGCGGTTTTAATTTAGTTTGGTAAATTCGAAATTTGTTGATAATGTGAATGATAGTATTCTGTTTAATTTGTAGCCGTTTTCTTAGACTAATCGAGCAGTTACCCCAACTAGTGACAGTATATTGTAAATGCGAATAGACGATGCTATAATACACAGAGACTAGGATGTTTATCGGAAGAACGTTTCTGAATTTAAAAAAAATTGCGCAAGCTGAAGATAATTTGGTAATTACATAGCCAATCTGCCTGTTCTAGTTTAGTCACCCAAATACACTCCTAAATATTTCACACTATCACATTGTTTGATGCTTGAACCGGCAAACTTTATGTTAAATTTAAGTGGTGCAGAGCAGTTAGTGAACAATAGAAAATTAGCTTTATTCAAATTTATTGATAATATAATTTATTGATGCAGAGCCATTTTTCAATTTTATGTAATTTCTAGTTGATTATATTTTGCAAAGATAGAACATCCTTATGTGACAATGTTAAGACACTATCATCCGCATATAACGTTACATCGAAATTAGAGCACAGCGCCAAATCATTTATATAAATTAGAAAAAACAAGGGTCCAAAAACACTGCCTTGTGGAGCACCAATCTCAACAACATTTTGTTTTGAGTCAAAATTATTAATAGTGACCACTTGCTTCCGGTTGTCAAGATAAGATTTAATTAAATCATGAGCAACCCCCCTTATGCCATAATGTTCCAGTTTGTAGAGCAAAATATCATGGTCCTTTGTAGACCAAAATAAAAGACTTTCATTATTTTATGATAACGTAAGAATGCTACTCCTATAAAAGCGAAAATACCAAAGTAGTATTTCGCAACGTATCTGAAATCTGGCTTTTTGGTTTTTCTTTCTCAGTATACTGACTCAATGGTTTTGCCATAGTCTAGTTTCGCGGTTATGTGAGGAGAACATTAATGTAGAATACATTTAAGTTCTGCTTGGCTACCTTGCCTTTGTGACGTAACAAAGACCATTGACGCATTCAGTACCCTCACGATAAGCCTGGTCAGTTTATGTTTGAAACAAAAAAAAGTTCATAGCTCAAACAGTACATTTTCATGGCATGTGTCATTAGTGGAACAACAAACCGACAAAAGTTTGGGGGGGGGGGGGGGTCGGGGGGTATACCCTCCAAAAAATTTTCTCAACGGATTTGCACGAACTGGAAAAAACAGCCCAAAACGAAAGTGGGGGGGCAACTTTTCCCTTTTGCCCCCCCCCCCTGGCGCCGCCACTGGTAAGTATAATTGTAGAGGAAAAAGTGGTTTCCATGTATGTGGCGTAGCAAAAAAGCATTCGGCTCTCGGTCGTTAGGTTAGGAGTTCGATGACCATTACCGTTGCTGCATAATTATGTTAGCTTTGTTTATGTTGGCATTGTCCTACGTCGGTGCTTCACTTCTGTTCTCCGAAGTTGTTTTTTAATAAAGAATTTTGCACAATAAAGATACAAAAAAGAGAACTTATACGGGTAGATACTAATCACTGTTATTACTAACAGGCCCTCTGTGGTTTCGAAAAAAAAAAAAAAAATACTTTCTCGGCATTGGCTTAGCCAGGGGGGAGGGCCACTGGGGCCATGCCCCCCCCAATCCATCCTAGACAAAAACAAGGATCTTGGTAATTTTCACGATTTAAATGCTATGGATTGTTGGCGTATAAAACAACTGAATTTTTAACTTTGAGCAGGGCCCTCCTAGTTCGAATTTTACCATTTTACCGAGGTACCCCTGCTCTAGTCAAGGAGAAACTAAACGGTATCTTGTCGGTTTATGTGAAACCCGGTTTGTAGAACGCCATGTATCAATACCGGTGAAGCACTCAAAATTACGAGCAAAAAAATTTCAATAAACTTTGCCCGAAATCTGTTCAAAATGCACTAAAATGGCTATTACAGTACGTAAATTTTCAAAAATTTTCCGGGAGAGCATGCTCCCGGACTCTCTGAAGCCTTGTTTTTGCTCCTCAACTTGCTTCAAATTAATTCTGCCGGAAAAAACTACGCTTGAAAAAACGTTAAAATTTGGTGTCCCTTCGAATTCCTTAAAAAAATTTCTGATTACGCCTCAGACATAAAACGTTTTCAAAGGGCTTATTTACGCCCTTTTCCGCGTCTAGATCTCTACCGTTTTTGCATTTACAGTTGTAAACATTTAACTTAATTCAAAATTGCATCTTCCCACTAAAATTTTCTGTATCCATTCCTGGTCTGAAGTAAGCAGGCATAAATGGAAAATGTGCGAACAAAATGCATCATATTTAGTGAAAAACTCCGAATGAGAGGCAAAAAGTTTGATCAAAATTTGTTCAAAAAGCACAAAAAAGGCCATTACACCATGTAAAATTTCAAAAATTTTTCGGGAGAGCATGCCCCCGGACCCCCTAGAGTCGTTTTTTCCTCAATTTGTTTCAAATTTACTTTGCCGGAAAACATACGCTTATGTGCTAAAAGATGTCACAATTTGGTGCCCTCCCTAAAAAACTTTGAATACGCCTCTGACATGTAGCATTGACGCCCTATTCCGGGTCTAAACGTCTGACGTCTCTGCATCTAGTTAACACTCAACTTAATTCAAATCTGCATCTCCCCACCAAAATTTTCTGGATCCGTTCCAGCTGTTGGGCAAGATTTTTTAAACTTTAGCTCCCCTCCCCCAATTGAAAATCCTGGCTACGTTTTTGTTTCTCGGTAGACAACAGCAAAGTGTGCGGACTTCAAAGTTTTTTTGCAAAGTTTTTTACATTGAAAGCGCTTACCACATTTTTGAAACAATCATTGTTATTTGATTGAGTGTATTACTAAGTAGACTGAGTTCGTAAAATGCTAACGCTAAGCATAAATATATAGGCTAGTTTGTAGAATTTTTGTATTTTATTATACAGTAGAATTCGCCTATATCGACATCGGCTATATCAACAGTTCGTCTATATCGACACTTTTTTGTTGGTCCCGGCAAAATTCCTATTTTTTACGTGCATTCGAATTCGCCTATATCAACTTCGGTTATATCGTCAATTCGCCTATATTGACACTTTTTTTCTTGTCCCCTTGAGGTGTCGATATAGGCAAATTCTACGGTAGTAGCTACTAACTTATTAGTTTAACTATTTTGTCACAGTTGATCAACGTGTCATCGGTTTTCGTCTTGGCATAGAGTATTGCACAGTGTCAGTGATTAATGATTTTTAGTAATGGTGTTATTCACCATGTCTGTATCTCAGAGCCGGCGGCACAGCAGTCGACTTAGGTGGGCCAAGCGTTTATCGGAGGGGGGGCAAAGTTTGAAATTTAGCGCAAAAGCCGCTGTCTTTAAAAGAGTAAGAAGAGTAAGTAAAGAGTTTGACTGGAATGGTGACGTAGCCACACGAGTGGATATGCGTACCACAAAGGTTAAATTCTTTAAGAAATATTTATTCGAAGGGACGAGTGATCCTGGCAAGATCATTCGTCGTGGAAGATGAATGTTTCTTACCTGAGGGCGGCTGATGAAGGCTAATAGCCAGAAACAGCGCTGTCTCGCTCTACGGTAAGAGTAAGTTTGTTAATTGGATGGCCAGGCATGTCGATTGGGAGACCAGCCCCTCTCACCGTTGGCGCGGGCCCTGCTGTATCTATTATACTTTAAATAATTCGCTAAGTTATTTTTCTTCTAGTGTTTATTTTTACTCTTCAAACCTTTTTATCCAGAGCACGACGGTCAATCACAATTCGGTCACATACCCACGCAGTATATTTAGGAAATAGGCGTGAAAGGTCTTCCCAAAAATACAGCTATGCAATGATCCATCACGAAAACGGATTAACTATGCAATGATCCAGAGCCGGCGCCAGAGAAATCGGCTTAGGGGGGCCAAGCGTTTG
Source organism: Trididemnum miniatum (assembly GCA_964006365.1). Lineage (NCBI taxonomy): Eukaryota > Metazoa > Chordata > Ascidiacea > Aplousobranchia > Didemnidae > Trididemnum > Trididemnum miniatum. The sequence continues at coordinate 6,149,257 of OZ023237.1, forward strand.
TCTGGGGGGGCCAAAGTTTGAAATTAAGCACAAAAGTCGCTGTCTTCGAAAGAAAAAGCTAGTTATTTGGGGGGGCCAGGCATGTCGATTGAGGGGGCCAGGCCACTCCTGGCACCCCCTTGGCGCCTACCCTGCAATGATCCATTAGTGAGCTCGTTTAGCGTACAGTTGCATTCTCGTAATAGGAGGATAAATACGCCGATAAATAAATAAATAAAAGTATGAAATAAGATCTTGCTTAAATACTATAAAGAAGATTCCCTTATTTGAATCTCTCAAATTTTTTGCACGAACTTGTACAGTATTTTTTTGAACTGCAGAAGTGTGTAGGCCTATTTGGTAGAGCCTTGTTGAATCATTCATATCACTGATGTCCATGCAGATACTAATTCATGATTGAAGCAGTTAATTTGAAACTGTTTACCAAAGTACAGTAAAATTTTTTTACTGTTTCTCATGACTTTTCAATTTAAAGTACAAAGAATTGTAGCGTATGTTCACGGAAATTAGCATCAGAGGAGTTGATACCAGTAATGAAATCTTGAGGATATTAACAACAGATCTCCCCATTGTTCCACTAGTGGAACACACACAAAAATCTGATTTTTGATCGAGTAACATTACATTTTTAAATTTCCTGTTTAAGTTTGTTATCAGGTAAGTAAATGTCACATTCTAGTCAACTTTAAAACAGAAAAACGTTTTTCGGGCGTTAAAAGGTTAATATTCTTTTTATTTATTGTGCCAGCAACATGGGTACGCTTGGTACCATCGGAAAATAGGTAACCTTCCAAAAAAAGGGCCCATTCTTTGCTGTATTTGATATCAAATCGGGAGAAGCAGGTTGCGTTTTAACAGATAATTCAACTTAGAGCTACGACTTTACCAGTTATCGCAATATAAAATGAACAACGAAGGTGATTAATTCATTGTGTCAAGTGATTATGACATCAAAAATTTAATGATGATGCAGAAAACCTGGGCTTTTGGAACCACTTAAACTTGACAAGTGTATAGGGTAGCCTAAGTTTCACCAACGGCTTGCCACCGCTGCTATGTTTCTTCAGAGCAAAGGCGTGTTGTCTAGGCGCTACGCCGCAGAAACGGGCCCCGCCACTTTCGCTGGTCACACGCTTCGGCGAAATACCATGAGAATAATAAGATTTGATTTTAAAGATAAAACGATTTCTTGTTAGTTACTGAACAACATCACGGTTAGTTGCTTTTCAAAAAGTGGTGTGATGACTTAGGTTCAAAACGATCTTTATTGAGAAACATTGCACTTCTTACTTTTTAACAATTTGCCGAAAGCACTTCATCTACCTCTTCTGCTTTAACTTTCTCCGTTTTTTTCTTTTGCTAACTTCATCCTCCATCTTCTTAGCTTTCCTTATTTCTTTTCACCTGGTACTAAATTTTAAAATTTCCACCCTCCCTTAAAGCACGTCGAACACCGACGCTGCTCTTCGCATTTATCTCTTGACATGCTATCTTCCACGGCGATCCATTATTCCTTTAAAATACTATAAAATAAAAAGTGCCTGCAATCGCTTGTTTTGACTCGCTACAAAATAAGACTTTAATTAAAATCAAACCTTCATTACACTCGGGGTTACACGCTGAAGCGTGTAACAAGTGGCGGGGTCAATTTTCGCGGCTTAGCGCTTGGGTGACACAGCTCCGATCTACAGCAATGTTGCTCACGTAATAGTGCGCGGATTTTTGGCGAGTAGTTACGTACTTAGGTTAGCCAGAGTACAGTCGAGTGTTCAGTTCGCAACTACGCAACTGTGCACGGCTTTGATGTGGAAGGTGTTTATAGTAGACTTACCTCAGTTGTACTTATTTTCTATTTTATGCTGTATAAAATGTTTTTTTTACACTATATCAGCATCGATCAATAGTGTACTGCATATAGCGATCGATATTCTTTGAAACTTAAAGTCAAACAAGTAGAGGCAATACAAGTCTATACCAGGGCTGGGCAAGCTTTTCACACGAAGGGCCAGATTTGGAAAAACTGTTGAAGCCGCGGGTCGCACGCTGATTGGAAAACAAGGTGAAGACCTTTTTTTTAGAGATCACGGTTCACGTACGAATGCGATCTACAAATTGAAAGGTTTTCACCTCGTTTTATATTCCAATTTTGCACCGTTGAGACTTATTTTGTTGAAAATCACGGCCACCCAAGATCTCTAAAGGAAAAAAAGATCTTCCCCTCATTTCTTCACGGTGAGAATTTACATTTGTGTAAGTGCCGGCGGGCCAGAATAAAAGAACCGGCTTGCCGTAGTTTGCCCGTGTCTGGTCTATACCGTATACGCGAACTTTTAAAGAGATATCAAAGCAGGCGTAAAAAAACTTACTAAATGATCGCTGAAACAACAATTCTGGTCAGCGAGTAGTTTCGTGGTATGACCGCTTACCAGGTAGACTCAAGTTTGAACCAAAAGCTTTGTGAATGAAAGTGAAGCACTTTACCACTCGGCCAGTGGGCTTACTGTGTGTAGAATGCAATTATACAGGGTGGGCCACAAAAAAATGTGCAATTTTATAGTCTTGTATTTTTAATGAGAATCAATATTTCCTTTTTATTTTCAGAAAAATGTTAGATTATAGCGGTAAGTTTTATTTGATAATATGATGGATATTGGAACAGAGTTTTCAGCCCAGAAGCAAATCAAAATCATTGGACTCTACTTTGCTACAAAATCACCTGTTCTTCATATTCTACAAAATGAAGACACCATATTCTTACTGAAGACACCATATTCTTACCTCGCTTTATGACAACTCGCGCCCAGCACTCCATTAAATTTACTGGTACTAAAATATGGAACAGCATTCCACATGACATCAAAAAACTATCTTTTTCCAAGTTTAAACTGTGTTTTAAAGAACTCTTTTACACAAGTATAATCTGAATTAATTTACATTTGTCTTTTTTTCTCTATTTTTTCTCTATTATTATTATTATTTTTTTTATTTTATTTATAAGTTCTGCCAACATGTGTGTCCTGATTGATGGTCGCTGCTTGACTTGAAGACCAGTGGTCCCTTCGCAGCTGCCTGTTGCTTAATATAAATAATTCTGATTCTATGTTATTATGTACATATTCTGTACGTGTTTTTAGCAACAAATAAATTGTTCTTTTTCTTCTTCTCGTCCAAAGACAATTTCGATGTGATTTCTCAGGGAGGAAAATACCGCATCGCAATACTATCAGAGCTCTTGTAGAGAAGTTTAGATACACAGGCACTGTAAGAAATAACAACAGAGAACATAGTGGCCCACCTTTGACCGCAATGACTCCAGCGGATGTCCAAAATGTAAGGGCTTGTTTGGAAGGATCGCCACGGAAGTCCACCAGACGGCTGTTGCAAGAAGTGGGAGTTTCACGGACCTCTGTTTGAAGAATCATTCATAATAACTTGAACCTACTCCCATACAAAGTGCAGATTCTTAAAGCTCAAACCCAGGCTAACACGCATCAACGTTATGAATTTTGTCAGGAAATCAGTGAAAGGATTGAGAACAATCCTGATCTTTTGGATGTCCTACTGTTCAATGATGAAGCACATTTTCACTTGAGTGGACTTGTGAATAAGCAAAGCGTGAGGTTTTGGGCTTCATCTCAGCCCCATGAACATGTGCAAGCACCCTTAAGTGTGGAAAATACAACTGTGTGGTGTGCAATTGGAAGGAATGGTATCTTTGGTCCCTATTTTTGTGAAGGCGATGACGGACAAACAGTCACAGAACAGAACATGCTTTATTCGGCAGGTAGAAAATATAGCACACAGTAACACATCACACGTTAAAAAATGCGCTACATAATCTAAAGCCGTGGAATGCAGCGCAAGAGCAAAGCTCACCGAGGCAACTGCCACCACAAACCTTGAAATCACAATGTGCTATCTTCAAAAATTATCAACGAAAACGAAAAAAGCAAAATGCAAAATCATTGAGCAAAATGAGATTACTTATACGCTGAAGCAAACTATTCACAAAAATATATACAAAATACACTTACATACAAAATACACTCCCAAGTTTGGTTTGAACAGAAAGCAATTGTCCAGGGGTTAAACATACTGGTAACGTGAAATGGTTCAATATATATATATATATATATTTTTTTTTTAATCATACTTGTTAATTAGAATCTGTCTACATTCTTTTTTATATCGATAAAATGTGTAAGATTTGATTGTAGGGGGAATCTGATTCCACATTTTGACTCCAAGAAATTTTATGGATTTTTTTCCACTGTTTTTTCTTACGGAATTAAGATAGTAATTTTGATTAGATTTACTTCTAGTATTATAGTGATGAGCTTGTTCGATGGGCAAAAAACAAGGGTCAAATATTTCGGGAAGAGATAGTGTGTGGTACAAGTACATAAATTTGCTTAATTCGAAGTTATAAATATCAGCAATTTTTAAAATATTTAAGCTTTTATGCAAAGCATTAATAGTAACGCGATCTTTCCATGTGGATTTGTTAATTATTCGCAGAACTTTGTTTTGAAGAATTTGAATAGGTTTAATTTCAGTTTCTGAAATGCTGCCCCAACCAAGAATTCCGTATAAAATATGTGAATAGAAAAAAGTGTAATATAAAGCTATAAGATTTTGTTTGTTTAGATAATTTTTCATTTTCGCTATTATGCCAACTCCTTGCGATAGTTTCTTACGTAAATTAGATATGTGTGGTTTCCAACTTAAATCTTCGTCCAAGAGTATTCCTAAATATTTAATTGAGTAACATCTGTCGATTTTAACTCCTTTGATTTTAACATCAAAATTGAAGGATTCAACACATTTATTTTTGAACGGTTTTATAAGCAAATACTTTGTTTTAGTGTAATTTAATGATAGTTTATTTGCATTTAACCAGTGTTCTACTTTTACCAATTCTCTGTTAACATTTTCATTTAATTCATTGATTTTCACTTCACTTAACATCAAAGCTGTGTCATCTGCGTAGAGTCTAGTTTCAAATTTTGATGCTTTTGGTAAATCGTTGATGTAAATTGAAAAAAGTAATGGACCTAAAATAGAACCTTGAGGTACACCACAAGTTAAAGTTTGTTGAAGGGAATATGTATTATTGATATGAACAGTTTGTTTCCTATTTGTTAAGTAGCTTCTAATTAAAGTTAAGGAGTTACCTCTAATTCCATATTTTTCTAACTTGTTTAAAAGAATCTTGTGATTTACAGTATCAAACGCTTTTGACAGATCTAGTAATATCAAGCAAGTACTGTAATTGTTATCACGTAAATTTTGTAACTTATTTGTAACATCTGAAATAACATGATTAGTTGAATGTTTAGTTCTAAAACCGAACTGTTCTTTTGCTAAAACGTTGTGAGTAGAGAAATAATTGTTTAAACGGTTATAAATTATTTTTTCAAATACTTTGGAAAAAGGTGCTCGAAGCAATACTTCAACATGCAAAGGAGGCGCTTCATTTCAGTCATACGGAGGAAGAGGGTAGTTGACTTGAACACAGTTATTTTCCAGCAAGATGGGGCACCTCCTCAATGCTCCAACCACACTCTCGAGTGTCTGGGATAATACTTTTCAGGGGATAAATTAATTTCGCGAAGAACAGACAATTCATAGCCCCGTATTCTCCAGATCTCAACCCCCAGACTAATTCCTTTGGGGTTACTTGAAAGATAGAGTTTACCGAGATAATCCTCCAAAAATTCAGATACTAAAACAAATCAAACGCGAAATCCGGAGAATTTCGGCAGACATGTTGAAGCGCGTTATTGACAATTTTAATGTATTCGGGTGGCAGAAGTCATTCAGCAGCGTGGGGTTTGGATCGAACATTTTATGAATTACTAGGAATTCGAGATAAAAAACGGGACATTTTGCAAATGCTTCTACGTGCTAAAACTTTTAGTTGTACCTCACTACTGGAGAAAATTTTGGAAGAAAATTTCATTAACAGTGGGAAATATGGTTAATCAAAATTGCACAGTTTTTTGGGGCCCACCCTGTAGTTATATACCATACCCAAGCGCCTGCATTGCCTGCAAGTGCAGGCTTAAGCTATTACCCTGGCTCTGGCTACCCAGAGTAGAGCATAATCATTTTTTCAACTTTCTATGTATCAATAGAACCTTTAGTTGCATGATCCGGCGGCGCTGTTATACTGAAGCCATATTTATTGCTTTTAGTTGTGATTTTTTGAAAAAACAGCTACAGTAAAAATGAATTTAATTGCACACAGTGTGCGGCGTCAGAAAAAAAACACGATTTGCGACGACCCACGATCCTGTAAAACCAATGTCAATCAGAGGCAAAAGACATTTTCTACTAAATTTTTTATTTCATTGATAATATCCGTGCGGTATTTTTTGTTTGGCTGATGCACACTTTATTTTCTTCTAGTACAGTCCGATTGCATTGCCCATTTTCCCTAGTGGACAAAGCATCCATTTCTGAGATTGTACAGGCACGGGCTTTTTTACCGAGCATGTCAAATAGTTGACTAAATTACCCATAGTCTTCTTACTTGTGCACAGTTATATTGATGAAAGTATGTGGAGATCTGGGAAACAAGCCCGAGAGTTTGATTATTGTGACCATTGTTTTTTTAAGCTTTGGCTTGAGGAACCATCAAGCACTTTTGAAAGACCACCAATTGTAAATGAAACTGCTCTCAACAACAGTTTCAACAAAAATTTGCATATTTTGAGAGATCATTTCGGTTCCTCAAGACGCCTTAAAAAAAACACTGATTGTGACGTCGAAAAGTTGACTTATTTTGCCAATTAACAGGACGCTCTTACCTTGAAGTGGTAAAAAGGTGGCCGACAGTTGTATTTTTGTGTTTGCATTAGGTGCGTACTTATCCTCCTATCACGAGAAAACGACCAAAAGTTTGTAATGAGCTCGCTTTGGAGTTACCGGCCTCCTGTCTACCACTCTAAGATTGGTAAATCCTTTAAGTACCTTTCCCAACGGAACAATCAAGTAAACTTGTCAGATTGTTCTCCACACTGTTTATTTAATGCTGGGCGCCAAGCAGGGAAGGTATGAATACCAATTTTATAGTTACTGGTTTGACCCGACTCGTAATCAAACCAAAATCTACAGCTCTAGAGGCCGGCGCTTATATCACTCCGTTACTGACTACTCCATCGATAATTTCGACATACGCCACTGGCTGCAGCCGCATGAGGCGCCAACTGTTCACTCTATTTGCAGTATGTTTTTTTTGTATATTTAAACTAACGCAAAAACATGCAGCCGAATGCAAAAGCAAATAAGCTGACGCAAAAATAAATAGTAAAACGTAAAAATGAAGAATCAAACGCAGAAATAAGTAATCAACTCAACTCAATTCGTGTATTCGTCCATAGAATCAACACCACTAATAACAACAAAGCCAATACAATCGCAGTATTTAACAACACTGAATAATTATACTTCTTAATTTAATGCTTATTTATTGGTGCTAATTCGGACAGGGCAGTGAAAGACCTTGAGAAGGTCATCGAATCAAACTGTCCTAAGTCAACTGTGCAACTTTTGAGAGTACAGAACGAATGAAGAAAAGCAAAACAAAAGCTCGACAAAATACGCATGCAAAGTGAAGTAAAGTCACAAGTTATATCAAAGTAATTCAGTTTCACCATACTCATGCATAAAAAACAACTTATTTTACCAAAGATAACTTCCTTCTAATATTTATGCAGAAGGTTTTTGTATTGTTTAGAAAACCTGTATTGAGATAACGACTTAATGGTGACTGGAATTTTGTTCCATATTTTGACTCCAATGTAGTTTAGTAAGTAATAACCATCGTGCAATTGCATTCTTGGCCCATAAAGATTTTTTTCGGCAATTGATCTAGTACCGTAGTTATGCTGATTTATATAGTCATAGTTATGCTGATTTATATACCATAGTTATATATTCAAACGCAATTAAACGCAAAAACAAAGAATCAAACGCAAAAATAAAAAATCAAACGCAAAAATAAATAATCAAAATGTTTGCACATTCGGTTCAGTCCCATTTTTTTTCTTCAAATGGTCAAACGCAAAGATAAATAGTCAAACACAAAATAAATAAGCAAAAAGTTTGACGCAAAATAAATAATCAAAAAATTATTTTGCACCAGACGGGATACGTTTCGACTATTAAATAAAGTCTCTTCAGTGGTGCTTAAAACTTCAAATCCATGAAGTAAATCCATGAAGTAAATGATGGATTTACTTCATGGATTTGAAGTTTTAAGCACCACTGAAGAGACTTTATTTAATAGTCGAAATAATCAAAAAGTTTGTACAGTTTTGTATATTTAATGCTTGGTTGGTCAATGGTCACGTGGAGTAGTTTACGAACGTCACACAGTGTTGGCCAGGGGTGGCAAACCTAAGACACGCGTGCCAGATGTGGCACGCCGCAAATTTTTTTCTAGCACGCCACTCAATTATTTTGTAGAACTACATTTTTTTCCACTGAAAATAGGTGAAGACCAAAAAAAAGGTCTTCACGTCCGTAGAGCTACCTAGTCTAGTTGGAAAGCAGGGTTTCCGTGCACCCCAAAGATATATTTTTTTAACCTACATTTTTGAAATCCTTATAGCATCCCATAAACGAATTTTGATGTTCCCAAGAAAAATTTTTGTCCCATGGGAGTCATTTCGGGGGTTTCCCGATCGGCACCCCTAAACATTTACTCATGAACTGCGTGGAAATAAGTGCAAAATTAACCAACTTCTCGTGAACGTAGAACAAAAGTTAATATTGCAACTGAAAGAGGAAGGACCAAAAAAAATTTTTAAGAAATTTTTTTAAGAAATTTTTTTTTGGTTTGTTTTATTATGACGTCATCAATCGAGCTTTATTTGTAAAATTTACTTAAAATTTTACTTTTGCATTACCTATCTTTAACTCTAGACTTGATATTGTTTCCATATTAACCATTTTAACGACTTAGGTAGAGTCCTCAGGTTATATTTAATTGAAATTTATCATTTAAATTCGGCTTTCAAGTCTTTTGACCCCACAAAATAAAGGTAATTACCCCCTCCCAAAATTCAACCAAAACGTGGAATTTCGCCATAAGGTGGTGTCATATCTAAATTTAACGCGAAAGAAAGACGTTGTAGCATGAAATAAAATAAAAACAAGTTAAAAAATATTTTACCGATTTTTTTCTTGTTTGTTCTTTTATGACGTCATCAACTTTGCATTTTTGAAGAAAAAACGATTTTTCGAAATGAAACGCTAGTTTTCATGAGATACGATCGTTTGTATGAGGCAACCGATTAGAATGCAAAAATATTATTTGTTTATTGTTATATGACGTCATCAAATCGTATCTTTTCAAGAAATCAACTTCCTTCCTTTAAAGTCATAAAATTAAACAGCTGTTATGAAATAAATTCTTAAGCCTGTTTGGCATAGGCTAGATAACCACAAAAGTAAAAAGACAGCACAAAACATTTTTTGAAGATAGCGCCTAAGCGATGGTCAGTTGCAGAGCGTTCTCTACTCTTCGCTGAAAATTTCGTCATAACTCGGATCTTGGTTATCATCTGGTTCCCTTTCTTCGATTTCCTCAACGGTTTTTTCCAGCAAATCAATGAGAGAAGAAGGGAGAATGGGACCGCATGACCACTCCGGCTCTAAGGTATTGCCTTTACCTTTCTTCCAGCCTTGTCCATCATGAGGCTCAGGGCTGTAGTACATTGCTTTATCCGCTCTCTTATCATGGGCAAGGCGATGATTCACACGGTTGATATGGGGGATAAGGTCGTCTCTGGAAGGTGGGAGCCGCGAAAGATCCACTTTTGAATTGGATGTTAATACCTCATTTTCTCCTACCATTTATTTTAGCATGATGCTACGAACATTATTTAGTGACGCTTCTCGAGCATAGCCATACATCAGACAAGTGAAACTTTCCAGGTCATCAACCACTTCTTGCTTTATCGACCCGTCCTCTCCGAGTTGCCTCTTGAGAACAAAAGTAGCATTAATGAGTGAAATGTCAGAACTGACAGCATGCAATGTACAATGCTGGTCGCAATGAAAGTAGGCTATATAAAACCTCTTCTAATTCAACAAAATTTTAATTTATAAGTATTTGCTTTTAAAATGACCATTAGCAAGCCTCACCGAAATGCTGAATGATACTTGGAATCACTCAGAAGCTTTTTCAAAGGCTTAACTTTTCCTTTTCCTTTGAAAGCACTTGTTGCATCTTCTCCAGTGAAAACGTAAACGCCAAGCATCATATCGCAGTACTCTGGACCATTCCTATCAGCGATTTCGCTAACATTTACAACTTTGCGCTGCTTGCTTATGCCAACATCAAGGTAGATTGTGAGTGCGATATGCCGATCGTGATAGAGAAGAATAAAAAAGACGTCAGTGTCAGGTGTTCTAACGACAGCAGATTCGTATCCGAACTTTGCAGCATACTTTAGATAATCACTGTTCGAGTGTCCGTTTCTTCCTGGTTCGACATTAGCTCATGAATCTCGCTTACTCTCAGCTGAAATTGCAAAAGGATAGGTTTTAAACTTTCAAGCGTCAGTAACTCAGTTTCCAAAACATGAAAGCTGATCGATTTAGTTGTACGTTTTCACACTTACTTTTCCTTCTTTTGAATCAAGGTGATACGCCTTTCCTTGAACAACAATTACAGCTCTTTCACATTTCGTCAATCGAGAAACTGCTGAATCGCTTCCCCACACACGAAGAAGAAGATGGCAGAGTTGCGTTTTATTCCTGTCGTTAGTCAAAAACAATTTGAAATCGACTGGCTTTCGAGTAGCTGGCCCGTCAATGATGTGGGATTGAGAAACACCACGACGCAACCTTTCTTGGGCTTTGATGGAGTTGGAATGATAAGAATCTGTTGAGAAGATAAAATGTTTCTTGGCTACCATCTGATCTAAAATTCGGAGGCAGATATCGCCAAATGTCGGAGGCAAATTCGTCAGAACGTGAAAAAGTGCATTTCCATCCTCGATATGAATAGCATTTTTTGGATATGAGACAATCTCAGGAATATCTTTCAATACGAAATGAAGCATCGCAGCTTTGTTGGTCTTATTAAAAAAGCCATCTGGTGTTCCAAGACTGGATGGTACTGGAGTCAGTGAGTACCGCATGAGCTCATCGATACTCAGTGCTTCATCAAATTGCTGTGACTTGATAAGTAGCATAAAAGCGAGGTCACTTTGCTCCCGATATTGTATTACCTGCAAACAAAGTAACTGTAATAAAATGCAAAGTAGCATACGGTTCATGCAATATATACAGTAATTCAGTTTCGTTTACCTTTCCTTGTGAAGACTTTAACTTGACAGTTTTGTTGGAAGCTTCCATTGTTTTTAACCTTTGCTTTTTTATTGGCTCAAAGAACATTTCCCTTGAACCGTTTTGAAAACGATCACGTATGAACGCTTCTTTGGCTTTCTTCCCCACTTCCTCAGCACAAAGCACATCATGTTCTACCTCTGCAGAAACAGGAGCACCGGAAGCCAAGTTATAAAGTCGCTCCTTTTCGCACAATGAAAATGGGTTGGTGAAATTTAAGATAGCGGAGATTGTTGATTGAACGGCCTTCTCACATTTGCCTATTTGAGCTGTTTCCAGCTCACGATGTTTTCCAGATCTGGGGCTCTCTGGATCGTCAACTAGTCCACACGTCTCCATCATCGTCCAAAAATATTGGGATCTCATTGAAGTCGTTCGACACCATCGGTGATATGCTTCATGCTTGGAAAAAAGTCCGATAAAACCACCTGAAATTAACATGTCCTAGGTAACGACAACTTAATCGATATCGTATATATGCAATACAGGTAAGCGGATAATGTATATACGCCGCACATTACGTAAAACGTGATAATTTTGTTGTGAATTCATATACAGTAGTACTTGGTTCAATACTGTTCATATTCTCAACAGTAGCCTACCTTGGGACTTTGCAAACTTCATAAAAGTTTCCTCCATTGTTTTATCAACTGCACTAAGCGCCCCGGGAATTAGAGACCGTGCCACTGCAATGCCACCTTTACTCAACAATTCCTTTGCTCCAGGATGAGTTTGATCAATATTGGTCAAAAACATTTCGTACCACGTTAAATACCTGTGGAGACATACCAAGATATAGGTGAAAAACATTAAATTTCGATAAAGGCTACGAACTGAAAAAAAAATGCAACAATTGGTACCTGGAGTAGTTTGGACCATCATAAGCAAAAAAGAGATTTGCCATTTCTCCATTGCACTTGTGAAAAAGCGTTACGTTGTTAGTTTTCACAGAGTACTGCAATAACAAAACCAGCCTGGCATGATCAATTATGGTAATCCAAAAAGCAGCAGTTTTTCCAAGGTGACCAGCACGAACCTTGTCCTCATACGCTGTATGCTTTGCAAGAATGGCACAAGTATCGCGGTCTTGTAAAGCAATGTTCAGAGTCTCACGACTACCACTCGTGGACAAGGCTTAACATTGAGCTGGAACTTATCGATTCAACATGCTCATCTTCCATAAATTACTCTATTAGTAATCTCTCCATAGCTTCTGTGACAGTTTTAAGGCAAAAAAGAGCTTTGGCATAACATTTCCCGCTTAAAACACCAACCAAGTACCCCGATGTTACAAGTCCAGCTTCAACAAGAATTTCACCATATCCTGAGCCCTTGCATTTGTGAGCAGTTATCATATCCATATAATTCATGCCGGTATGGAAAGGTCCGAGAGTAACGATGTGCTTCTTGTACTCATCAGAGAATTTCCAAATGAGAGGCAAGGCCTTCATACAGCCATCAAGATCAAACGTGTTGAGAATGTACTCCTGCCCGACCTCTTTTGTAGCATCTTCCGATTGTCGCAATAACTCTTTTGATTGTGGAGTATTCGGTAAAAGGATGGTTTATGGGTGAGAAAAAGTCGATTGTTGACTTACTGGTGGGTTTATTTCCGGTTGCCGAAACAAAACCTCCAAATCCTGGAACCAGCTATTTCTCTTCATGACTTCCGATTACCAGAGCCAAAAACCAGACACGATACTCCTGGAGGATTTTTACGTATATTTCATTATTAGCTGCAGGTGGATTTAGTATTGCATTTTTAGGAATCCGAGGACCAATTTTCTTGTGAATATGAACAGGAGCCAAAGTTGCAGGCAAATCTACCCGCAATTAGCGAGGAGTACTCCGATCATAAAGTGGTAGCATTGGATTCTTGTTGGTATTTGTAAATCCGTCTTTCACTTCCTGTATCATAATCCCACCGGTACTATTCACCACATTTGGCCCACTGACATTTGTGGTGATCGCGTTCAGGTTATCCCATTCCAAATGAAAGACGCTGTTTCCGTCGCCAGTGATTACTTGTGGAGTTATAAAGGCGTAAGATTTGTAGAAAGCTTTCGCCAAAGCTGATTTCAGTTCCAAACAAAAATTGTATGTTTCGCAGTGGCCCAAACGATTGAGCATTGTAGTTAATTGTTTACTGCGATAAAGATGACGCAGTGTGGTACTAAGCAGTATGTGCTTAGGAAGTTCCCATCTTCCTTTCGTCACAGCCCGGCAGATATCCTAACGAAACAAAAAATAAATATTGAAGTATTTTGCACGCTTAATCCAACTACAGTGTATAGGCCTATCTAATAGTAAGCCACATACACGTAAATTAAATAGTCTTGCCGAGGTTATAGTTATGCTGTATATCGGCCAATAGATTTCTTACGTGTCCAATAGAGCGCACAATGCGTTTTTTCTTTTCGCATGGGTTAAGGTTGCAATCGCCATAGATCAAGCTGTTTAAAAACCTTGAAAGGTCCGGAGGGAGGATGTCATCTAATAACTCAGCCTCAAGATCGTCGGGCGTTGGTGGCCAGGGAAGTGGATTCGATTCTTCAAACGCCAGCTTGATTTTATCACGGAGAAACAATGCCATATCTTCACATTAATTTTTGTTGCCAAGTTTATATGCGTATCTCATTGCATCGGATATTGAAGTATTGGTGTTATATATGAGATCGTAAAAAATGCTACCTCGGTCGCCAAAATTTAGTTTATCGAGGCAAATTAATTCATTAATTGCATGGTTTTCGAGTCGAGATTTCAGCTTCTCACTTCTATAATTTGGGTTATGCAAACCATCACGCTCTTTCAGTGCTTCGACGTAAAGAAGTCGTACTGATGAGAGATCCACGATCTTGTTGCCTTTCACCACTTCTTCCTGGATGTAATCAGGAATGACTTTAAAAGCACGCTCATGTGCTGCAACATCGTGACTTCCTTCTTTATCACTGGCGCAGTTTTTTTCGCGCATATGGTTAAGATATTTTAAGTTAAACGACTTTCGACAAGATGGATGGAAATTAGCTTCTCGGGCGAACAAGTCTTCACCTTGCACTTTGCGACTTAAACTTTGTAAATTCATTTCTAGTGCTTTGGGCGCAATTTGCTTCCAGCTGGGGTCTTTAATACTTCCAGCTTTAGTTTTGAATATCGCAAATTTCGTGCATCTCTCAGTCTTTCCAGAAACTTTTACTTCCAGTTTGTCACAAAAGATGCATTCTGGAGGAAACAGAGACGTAGCAGATCGAGAACTACGACAAGGTCGTGAAGAAGGGGGTTCGTTTGATGCCTGGCGACCTTTCAATCGATCGAGATTCTTTGTGAAGTATTGGTAACAGCCTCTATGGTAACCAATTGCGTGTAAATCTTTATCTTCAAGAGTTTCTGGAATGCGTTTGCAGACATCCTCGAAACGGTATTTGGATTTGATCGGTTCTTCAAGCCTTTTATCTCTGATAGTATGTAGCTGAGCTAGCTTTTCATGGACTGGGACTTTAATTTTACTAAAAGGTGTAAAATCGAGATGTTGAATACCATCAATGTGCAAAATACAACACTTGTCGACAGTTTTACTTTTGAATTTTTGCCTTTCTGGGTCACTTTCCTCTCGCCTGCGCTTTTTAGACATTGTCACAACTAAATAAACTCGTAATAATGAAATTCTGCAGTAAGTCTAAAATTTCTTGCTAGCACCCCTGTCGTGATTATTACGTCATAAAGGATATGCTGAGAACATTTCTATTTTATTGCTCTTTTTCTAATAGAAATTCAAACCCTTGGAGACAAATGTGGCCCACTTTTACCAAGTCGCGAAGAATTTAATGATTATTGATGAGATCGGATGCTACCAATAAACGGCTAATTCAACCATTGTTTTCTGAGAACAGTTTCCAAAAGCATTCCATTTGATGACGTCATATAACAATAAACAAATAATATTTTTGCATTCTAATCGGCTGCCTCATACAAACGATCGTATCTCATGAAAACTAGCGTTTCATTTCGAAAAATCGTTTTTTCTTCAAAAATGCAAAGTTGATGACGTCATAAAAGAACAAACAAGAAAAAAATCGGTAAAATATTTTTTAACTTGTTTTTATTTTATTTCATGCTAAAACGTCTTTCTTTCGGGTTAAATTTAGATATGACACCACCTTATGGCGAAATTCCACGTTTTGGTTGAATTTCGGGAGGGGGTAATTACCTTTATTTTGTGGGGTCAAAAGACTTGAAAGCCGAATTTAAATGATAAATTTCAATTAAATATAACCTGAGGACTCTACCTAAGTCGTTAAAATGGTTAATATGGAAACAATATCAAGTCTAGAGTTAAAGATAGGTAATGCAAAAGTAAAATTTTAAGTAAATTTTACAAATAAAGCTCAGTTGATGACGTCATAATAAAACAAACCAAAAAAAAATTCTTAAAAAAATTTCTTAAAAAATTTTTTTTGGTCCTTCCTCTTTCAGTTGCAATATTAACTTTTGTTCTACGTTCACGAGAAGTTGGTTAATTTTGCACTTATTTCCACGCCGTTCATGAGTAAAAGTTTAGGGGTGCCGATCGGGAAACCCCCGAAATGACTCCCATGGGACAAAAATTTTTTTTGGGAACATCAAAATTCGTTTACGGGATGCTATAAGGATTTCAAAAATGTAGGTTAAAAAAATATATCTTTGGGGTGCACGGAAACCCTACTTTCCAACCAGACTAACCGTTTTCCTGCTAAAATTGGGTGAAAACCAAAAAAAGATCTTCACGTCAGGGGCAGATCCTTGGGAAGAATGTGAGGGATGCATCCCCCGAATTAGCCATTTTGAAACATGTTTTTGATGAATACAATTTTTTCATAATTTCGAACCTTTTCGATAACAATTGAAAATGTGGGACAAAAACTTTTAACAAAATTTGCCTGAAAATTGCTCAAAAAGTACTAAAATAACCACTACAGTATGTAAATTTTCAAAAATTTTCCGGGGGAGCATTCCTTCGGACCCCCTAGGCCTTTTTTATTCTCGATATGCTTCAAAATCAATCAATCACATTTTTACTGTATTTAGTCAAAATCATAATAACAATGAACATAAAAAGATTGGTGATATGACAGGGAATTGCGAAGGAACGCAGGGTCTTCAAGTCAAGCGATTCCTAAAAATTATTTTATCGAAAAAAGAACTATAAATACCGCGATTGTAATAAAATAATTCTTCCGGAAAAAATATAATGATTCTTCCGGAAAAACTACGCTTAAAAATGCATCAAAAGTTGGTGCTCCCACCCTGAAAAAGTTTCTGAATGCGCCGCAGATATATAAACAATTTTCAAAGGGCTTATTTACGTCTTTTTTGGGTCTAACGTCTTTGTAGTTAGTTAATATTCAACCTAATTCAAAAATTCATCCCTTCCCCACCAAAATATTCTGGATCCGCTCCTGCTTCACGTCCGCATAGGGCTACTGCTTTCCTACTAGTCTACAATCAAGTGTCGGGGAAGACCAAAAAAAAGGTTTTTTACGTCCGCTGATCTAAGAGTAAATGCGCAGATGGAATTGTTTTAAACAAAGATATACAGTAGGCCAGGGGTTCTTAACCTTTTTTGTCTTGTTTACCCCTTGCTAAGGGAAAAAAAGTGTGATTCACCCCCAGTGTACTATTACTGCTTTTTGAATACGAAAAATTAAAGTTTTTTGTAGTCCTTAATTCAGAAAATTTACCCCCTCGGTAGGTAAAATTTACCCCCGATTAAGAATCCCTGCAGTAGTCTAATGCGCGATTTAGACCAGAATCAGATTTTATATACCGTAGGAAAAAAGTCGAAAAATTCTGAAATTAATGTGTGGTTATTTCTGCCGCCAAGGACATCCTTCCTGAGCTACAGCAGCATCTTAAAAAGTACAATCAGGCAAAATACAATAAGTAGTTTTCAGTAGCTTTGTACCAGAACATAGGCGAAATCAAATTGATGGTTTCAAATTCTTGAACCCAAACCGAATTTGAACCTTTCAACTTTTGCTTCTACGAACCTGAACCGAACCTGAACTCGATAATTCTAAGTATTTTTAATCTTAGCCGTAACTGAACCTTCAAAAGGAAACGAAAAAAACTTGAACCGTAAGTAAACCGCTAAAAATAAAAATTGCGGAACCTGAACCTAAACTGGAGCGATATTTCAAGCGGTTCGATACGCTGCCATTATTTTTTTCATTTCCAAGTAGCCTATAGTGTGTAGTGATTGCGAAAGCACAGCGTTTATTTCCCACACTATATTCAAGTTTTCGTGACAAAATCATAACTTCCTATCCAACACAGTTCTAGCATTTGCTGACTATTAATGCTTCGCCAAATCGCCCGTCAGTCCTAAACTAAGAGCCGAGTTAATGAGGTGGCTATCGTTGTGATGTACCCAGAGTTTAGCATGTGACTCTGTGATTATATCTTAGATATTATGATTTCTGAAAATAACTACTCTATTTAAATAAGGTCATTGTATTTAAACAAGGTCATATTTAATTGAATAATATTAAACTCAAGAAAGACTTGTGCTTATACAGCGCTCCGTTACAAATGCCACAATATAATGGGCAACACGATTTGAACAAATGAACTCTGATTTTCGTTCCGGACACTGAGCACAGAGAGTGGTTCCACTGTCAGTAATAATGGATACACTGAGCTATTATTACTAATAGTAGAGCCATGTGGAATCACTATCAGTGCTCAGTCAGTTTCCGCTGTCCGGCAGAGATGCTTTAGACCGCTTAGATCTCCCATGTTTCTTTAATATTCAGTCATTCTGTGACTTTTCTGATGTAGTTTTTGGCCCTGCATTGGAAAATGTGCTTAAAATTTAGTTTGGATAATCATCCACGGTGTAACGCGGCTTTTTTTGAAGCCCATTTTTGCAAAAAATGGGTAAAATTGCAGTCAACTGTTTTTTCCAAAATCCATTTTGCTTTTTCTCTTTGTAGTCTAAAACAAGCAAACAAGCTCATGTCGCTAATGAGTTTAAAAAAAATTTTTTTGAAATTGGGCCAGTAGGGGCCTAGTTCCCAAGATAATTTCAATTGAATATTTTATGAGGTTACGCATGACTGATTTTACGACGTTTTTCACTCTAAGACAGGCATAGATGTTGCAAATGAATTGTTTAATGTGATTTTGCAATGAGAAAATTGCTAAGCTGCCCTGCAAAGACTGCAAACAGCGTATTTTGTAGTATTATTATTATTGGTCGTTTTTGTGTTGCATATAGTAGAAATGTCATGCATGAGTGATTTTGTGACATTTTTCATCCTGTTGTGCATGCAATTGTGACAGAATGTTGCAGGGTGTTATGTCATCTAAGTTCTAAAAGTTCAACGAATGCATCAAGACGTGTTGTAGGCTTTTGATGCCACGCTTAAGCTTCTTTTTTATGCTAATACAATGAAAAATTGAAACAGACTGGAATATCACAACAAACCATATACTACATAATAATGCTTCAGCAAAACATTTGCTACATCGCCATTGAAACACAGCCAATCACAAAGTTATATTGATCAGCATCAATCACACTTTTAGTTTTTGAAAAACAGAGTTCAGTTGCGTGCTTCTGGGTACATTCTTCGGTTCAGTTCCACTTGTAGAATGTCTTGTCTTTGCATTATAATTTTTGGCGATAACTTCTCCAAAACCGCTGCCAAACTTGACGTTACATTCAGCTGCATCATTGATAACCATTAAAGAGGTTACAATAGGCTTCAATTGAATGAAAGAATGATCATCACCCAAAGTGCTTGCTGGCTTGCACAAAAATGTTGGTTCAATTCCTACCGGCTTGAACATTATTTCACACGAAGGGCCAGATTTGGAAAAACTGTTGAAGCCGCGGGCCGCACCGCTGATCGGAAAACAAGGTGAAAACCTCTTTTTTTGGAGATCACGGTCCACGCACGAATGTGATCTCCAAAATGAGGTTTTCACCTCGTTTTATATCCCAATTTTGCACCGTTGAGGCTTATTTTTTGAAAATCACGGTCATCTATGATTTCTAAAGGAAAAAAAGGTTTTCCGCTAATTTCACGGTGAGAATTTAAATTTGTGTAAGTGCCGGCAGGCCAGAATAAAAGAACCGGCGGGCCGGACTTGGCCCGCGGGCCGTAGTTTGCCCATGTCTGGGCTTGAAGATTAACCAGGATTCACCAGTTATAAAGCTTGATAAGGTGGCTGTCTTCATAAACTCGAGGTCAGTCAGGCTTTCCCATTTTAACTGGGCAGTATGGGTTTTGTAATAATGGTCCAGCTATGTCTGATTTCATATCTTCCTCAACCTGGTCCGAAAACAGAGCTAGCGGGATATGTCATGGTGACAAGTGCCAAGTATGCGACTACGCATATCAAGTTGTTTAATGCAAACAGATGAGAGCGCTGAATCTGGAACTGCGCATTGCTTCAGATATATAGAAGCAATCATAACTTGAATATATTACATTTTCAGTTCTTTATTAATAATCGTACGAAGCTTGAATGGTCCATGAAATTGGGAACAGTACATCACGCAAGATGGATACTAGTATTACTGGTTTGCCATTGCAGTGTCAACAGATGTTGCTTTTCTTACACTAATGCTTTGGAAAGATTTGAAACAAAGGGCAGTTCCAGATTCAGCCTTCTTATCTGTTTGCTATAAAAAACTTGATGTGCATACGTGGCACTTGTCACCATAACATATCCCGTTTGCTTTGTTTTCGGACCTGGTTGAGGAAGATATGAAATCAGACATAGCTGGACCATTATTGCAAAACCCATACTGCCCAGTTAAAATGGGAAAGCCTAACTGACCTCGAGTTTATGAAGACAGCCACCTTATCAAGCTTTGTAACTGGTGAATCCTGGTTAATCTTCAAGCCGGTAGGAATTGAACCAACATTTTTGCGCAAGCCAGCAAGCACTTTGGGTGATAATCATTCTTTCATTCAATTGAAGCCTATTGTAACCTCTTTAATGGTTATCAATGATGCAGCTGAATGTAACGTCAAGTTTGGCAGCGGTTTTGGAGAAGTTATCGCCAAAAATTATAATGCAAAGACAAGACATTCTACAAGTGGAACTGAACCGAAGAATGTACCCAGAAGCACGCAACTGAACTCTGTTTTTCAAAAACTAAAAGTGTGATTGATGCTGATCAATATAACTTTGTGATTGGCTGTGTTTCAATGGCGATGTAGCAAATGTTTTGCTAAAGCATTATTATGTAGTATATGGTTTGTTGTGATATTCCAGTCTGTTTCAATTTTTCATTGTATTAGCATAAAAAAGAAGCTTAAGCGTGGCATCAAAAGCCTACAACACGTCTTGATGCATTCGTTGAACTTTTAGAACTTAGATGACATAACACCCTGCAACATTCTGTCACAATTGCATGCACAACAGGATGAAAAATGTCACAAAATCACTCATGCATGACATTTCTACTATATGCAACACAAAAACGACCAATAATAATAATACTACAAAATACGCTGTTTGCAGTCTTTGCAGGGCAGCTTAGCAATTTTCTCATTGCAAAATCACATTAAACAATTCATTTGCAACATCTATGCCTGTCTTAGAGTGAAAAACGTCGTAAAATCAGTCATGCGTAACCTCATAAAATATTCAATTGAAGTTATCTTGGGAACTAGGCCCCTACTGGCCCAATTTCAAAAAAATTTTTTTTAAACTCATTAGCGACATGAGCTTGTTTGCTTGTTTTAGACTACAAAGAGAAAAAGCAAAATGGATTTTGGAAAAAACAGTTGACTGCAATTTTACCCATTTTTTGCAAAAATGGGCTTCAAAAAAAGCCGCGTTACACCGTGGATGATTATCCAAACTAAATTTTAAGCACATTTTCCAATGCAGGGCCAAAAACTACATCAGAAAAGTCACAGAATGACTGAATATTAAAGAAAAATTGGGGACCTGGGCCGTCTAATGAGCATGGACCTGATCCGGAGCTTGAGTGAGCGGTTTTTTTGTCGGTTTGGATCCAGAGTGGAATTGTATGTTGAATCGGAGTGAAGCCGAAGCGACTTCTAACAGTCAAATCATGTGCAGTTATTACCTAGCTACTTTTACGAAAAAGAAATGGGCTTTTACTGAATTAAATAGGCTACCGGTAGATATTTTAATCCTATTATAGTGCCATGCATTACAGTGCAATATTATGGTAGAACTAGTCAACGAGAGTACCGGTAGTCTAGTAAACCGTTGAGTCTCTAGATTCATCGCATGCAGGCAATTCTAATCTAGACTAGTCTAGACTGTTCAGTGTCCAGACTGCAAGCAGGCAATTGCCATATGAAAGTGGTACTTTTTTCTGTTTTTTAAGGTACCCGTATGGACCTATTTTTGGTGTTTCTTGAACCCTATTCGGACCAAGAGATTTGGTTCGTCGTAAGAGCAAGGTAGGTTAGATTATTCCTAAAATATTTGAGAGGCTGTATCTTTTGAACCACAGCCCGTAGAACAACCGTTTAACTTCCTATGTGCAGCAAATTTCATATTTTGTCTATAAAAATGATAGTAAAATTTAATTTTTGAGAATTAAAGGAGATGTCATCACATATGTAAACGTAGGTCCTTTGTTGAAACTTAGTCTGCCGACTTTATTAAAAGGGAGAAAGCTTTTTCATTTTATTGGTAATGCTCGAGTGCGCGTGGCAAATTTCTAGCGTCATTAATTGTTTTATGGCTTTCATTGACGTTTTTCACCCTAATAAAATATTTCTTTTTGGAAATTGGTAGAAGTAATGATTTCGGCAAACACGAAAAACAATTTTGGTTAAAAATTCGAAAGAAAAGAGTTTGCAATTCTGCATTATCTTGAAAAGGTTGTTTCAAATATTTTCTAAGCAAAAAAATACTATTCTCATTGGTGTTTATTTAAGCTGTATAATACAATTATTTAAAATAAAACTTATCAGAAAACTAAATACGTGTGTTCGGTTCCCGGGTTATTTAGACCCATGGCAAAGCTGTATTGGTCAACCGTTCTACAGCACACTTTATTAATAGTTAAGGTTTCGGTTTCTATGGCTTACTGTTGGCAATCAGAGTTGCAAGCATAGCTTAAACAAACTTTTTGTTGACGGATTTAACCTTAAAATCAAAAAACTGAACGAGAGAAGTCAAAGTAAACTCGAAATTCACATTCTTGCATGAAATTGATTTCCATTAAAAATTAAGCTTGCAGCCAGTGACGTAGCGAGAAATTTTGAAAGGGGGGGGGGGCCATGATTTCTACATTTTTTCCAATCGTATGTTTTTTGGTAGAACATATTTGAAGCTGATTGAGAAACAAGAAATTCCACGGTGATCCGGGGGCATGCTCCCTCAGAAAAATTTGAAAATATGTGCTGTAATGGCTATTTTAGTGCTTTTTGAATAATTTTCAGGCAAATTTTGTTTAAATTTTTTGACCCTAATTTTGAGTGCTTTGCCAAATAATGATCATTTTGTTCGCAAATTTTCGATTATGCGTGCTTAAGGCGTAAGGCTTACTGCTATCGAAAAGGTTCAAAATTATGGAACAATTATGTACATTAAAAACATTTTTGAAAATAAAGTCACAATTGCCTGCAAGTTTAAAATTGAAAACATATTTATTGAAAAGTTGAACGTTTTCGACCTATTCTTGAGGCCCTCATCAGAGAAAATAACATCATATTAACGGTTACAGCAAAACTTTCGAAAATCATACATCGCTAAACTTTCGAAAAGCAAAACAATGTCATACATCGGTATGACAACGCGACATTTAGGCATTAGAGCACACGAGCATTTGCGCCTCCAATTAAATTCAAAAAAGACTGCGGTTAAAAATCATATTTTAGCTTGTGAAAGGTGCAAATCAGGAAGTTTAACAGTAAATGATTTTAAAGTTGTGCAAAAGTGTAATAATGAATATGAGACCAAAATTCAAGAAGCCTTATTCATTAAAAAGCAGAATCCCAGATTAAATTCTCAGTTATATGTCAGTGGATCTTCGTTCCTGCTAAATGTGTTTTAATATTGGTATTATTTTTGTGTTGTGTCGTTGTATACTTGAAAATTAACGCTGTGTACTCGTAATTTAATATTTGTATGTTAGCCGTCAATATGCTTTGCTATGATCTGTGATATTATGTAATATGATTTAACAATTGCATGTATTGTGCCGTATCTTCATAATATTTACACCATTCAAAATACTACTCATTTCGAAAGTTTTGCTGTAACCGTTAATATGATGTTATTTTTTCTGATGAGGAACTCAAGAATAGGTCAAAAACGTTCAACTTTTCAATAAATATGTTTTCAATTTTAAACTTGCTGGCAAGTGTGACTTTATGGTACAGAAAAAGTACCTCTTTACCGAAGCTTTACTATTTTTGAAAATGGCTGGTGAGATGATGCATACCCCTCATCCTACCCTTGTGGACCCGCCCCTGGCCATAAGCTACATAAACCATTAAAAGAGTCTGGCATATTTCAGTCACTTGGCACCATCAGTTTTGTTCTTTTTTGCTAAAAGGCAGAGTCAAAAGAGGGGGGCATGGCACAATGCCCCCCTAAATACGCTAGTGCATGCAGCACTCTGATCAATTAAAAAACATACCGGCATTTCATCAGCTGCAATTTGCTTTTCCATTTTTACAACGTCAAATTTGAGTTTGGTCAAAACCCACACTCCATCATGTTTTGTGATGCAAGCCAACCATCCGATCAAAGTTCTGCTGGCGCAACAGTAAAATTTGGTATTTACCAAACAGAAAACGTAAAAACTGCTTGCTTGTATATCGCGATTTTCTAATACATTGAGCTTTTCAAAGAAAAATACTTTTACAGAGAGTTTGGCCAATACACTATTGCGGTATTTTTGGCAATAAAAAGCTGCTGGATTCACTGCTCTAAGATTGCGTCAGGTAAGAAAGTTTCGGGATTGAATTAACTACAACTTCAGAGACAACTCAATAAATTCTTCATAGAAGTTTGAATACTTCGCAATTTAAAAGGCACTTAACAGTATTTTAAAACGATTTATCAGAGTAAAATATTTTCAGGATTTCACATTTGGCAAAGGCCAATGCGACAGATTTTTTTTATGGTTAGAAAGCTTTTTTTCCCTTTCTTTTTTTTTTGACGGTAAGGTCAAAGCGGTGCGGTAAATTATCACATTGAAAAGGCTAAGTTATTTTCCAATCAAGCAATGTAGGGTTACAAGATCAACTCCAACCAATTTGAAATTTTTATTAAACGACTCAGACTTTTTTATTATAAATTGTCTATCTTGAAAAACAAGTGAATAAATATTTAAACTCAATCAATGTTTGAACATAGACTTGCTATTACAAAGACTGAAAACTTAAAATTATGCCTTTTTTTTTCACGCTTCAGCAATTGTTCTGGGTCGACAGCGATGTCTGGCCGATTTTGCACAATAAAAGCTACCGTATGCTGCTTTAGCCGTCTGTGAGCGATTGCAAATGAGCAGCAGGAATGGTGCATAAAATAATATCGTAAAATCAAAATCATGAAACTTTATTCAAAAATTTTGCGTTTAAAAAAAACCACACGCGTTATAAAAAAGTAAAAGTAATAGCCTAAATAGCACGCAGTATGACGGTTTTAAAAGATATAAAGTGCGTATGCATGCGAATTGTGAGTTGCCCGTCACTTCTCGTAATTTTCTTGAAACAGCAGCGTTTTCTTTTTTTTTTTCAGTGGTACTGATTTCAGCAGTATTTTTTATTACTGCGATAGGCCTATGATATTATAATTTGAACCGCAAAATTCGGAAATTCAAGAATATACCGCCAGTCTCTGCTGCTTTCTTCTTATCAAAAGTTCGTTGCACAATAAAGCAAGCGTTTTTATTAAAAGTCAAATTTTGCGCGAAAATGAAAACATAATGCGTCTATTCAGCAATTGCATATGGTGTATAAAACTTTCAGCGCCTACGATATTGCTATTTCTGAAGTAGTCATTATCATGGTAATACGATTAATTATCTCCGCTTATAATAGACAAATATTTATAGGCTCTCGCCTCTCTTTGTTGGCAAAGCAGGTGAGGTATTGCGGACTGGAGCATATGCAGGGTCGGATTTAGGCATAGGCTAAGCAAGCTGAAGCATAGGGCCTCGGAGACAATGGGAGGCCTCGGAGAAAATGAGGGGCCTTATCACGAACAACGAAGACCTTTTTTTTGGTCTGCACCAATATTTTCCGTGAAAACACCACATCTGCGGATATTAAGACCTTTTTTTGGTTTTCACCGATTTCAAGCGAAAAAAATGGAAATAGCTTAGGGTCTCTCATTGTCTAAATACGGCCCTGAGCATATAATTTACGTTACAGCAATCATCAGAAAACTTTTGGTTCAGTAATTATTTAATCTCCCCAAGCTTTGTTGTTGCATTTTAGGATATGATTTTCGCAAAGGCTTGACAGAGTTACCAAAGCAGGAAACGAACTTTATTAAAAAGCTTGAATATGACACAAATTTGTCGCGAGTCTGAATTCGGTTCTACACACACAACGACAACGTTACCGCTGATTTTTTGTCTCCACAATAAAAAACAATAATAAAAAAAGGATCACCGTCCTCTTAGCTACAAAATTTATCTATACTGTAAATTTGTGATAGCAAAGCCGGAGCCAATCAACATGCTTGCCCCCCCAATTAACAAGCTTACTCTTTTGAAGACAGCGGCTTTTGTGCTTAATTTCAAACTTTAGGCCCCCTAAGTCGACTGCGCTAGCGCCAGATCTGCGTGATAGCATTCGCAATCGCTATGCTAAGCATATCGTTAAATTGCTAAACATATCGTATTAGTAAATTAGTCTACGCAATATGTTAGAAATCTATAAGTTATTTATTTGCATACTTATCCTCCTACCACGAGAAAACGTCAAGGCGCTCGATCATGACCGTCCAAAATACGTCAATCCACGAGTACACCCAGTCCTAATCAATTTTTCTTTAGGCATGTTTAAGAAGAAACAAATTCGTCCCCATTTGTAGCAGTTTTTTCAACGCTACAATAGAGTTTTATGAAATGCTTGATTTTAAAATTGTACAATCGTATTGGCAGTAGGCCCAACACAAGCAAATTTTTCAAAAAAATTCCATACATGCTTAAATTCGCAAAAGAAATCGAAACCTTTGTATTTACATTGCATTTAAAATTTTCATGCCAAGGATATTATACAATAAATAAGCTAAAGCATATTTTCAATTTCAAACTAACGTTTCAGCAAAACTCTTAGAATTTTTAAACGTAAATGTAACGTTGCCTACTTAAAAATTTTTTGTTTTTGAATGAAACAAAAATAAACGTTATATTTTTTTTATCAACTAAAAAACATCGATTTGCTTGCAGCTCGGCCACTCCTTTCCCACAGACCAGTCATCACAAATACTAACATTATTAGTTAAATTTTAATTGTTACTTTTGTAAATTATGCAGTATAACTTTTGTAAATTATGCTGAATATGTTTTATAGAGCTTATTCAGCACTAGCGAATTAAGTATACAGAACAGATAGAGCGAGCGAAAAAAAAGGCTCCGTCTGGGAGCAAAGTTTGTTTCTTCTATTATACACGCCTTTTTCTCTCGCGCTGAGTTTCCAGTCTATATAATAGAAAGTCACGGTTTGAGCCTCAGGTTGACATGGGGTTATAATCCTAACATTACATCATACACAAATGAAAAAAATGCGATTCTTTTACAGTAGCTCATACCAGGCTGGTCCTTGGCCAGGAGCTGGCTGGAAGAATGAAGTCTAAACATTTTCCTTTATTGCGCTTTCCCTATTTTTTTCTGAATATTTCTATTTCTATAATTCGGGGAATTAATCTTTATCATTTCTTTTTGATTGTAGGCCGAGTTTGCTTCATACTGCGCACAGCATAAATTTGGAAAATATCATGCTCTTCGTCTTATAGACAACTACAATTTCCATTTTTATATATTCTTTTTTTTGTTTATCTTACATAAACTTGATGAAGAATAACAAAAACCTGTAGTATGCACGTTGATATTGAATTTGCTTTTCAATTACGATATAAATATGATATTGTTGTCATGTTGAATTCTAAAATTGTATAAGTTATTGATACTCATTCTCGGAGAAGTAGAGTAATTTTTAATTTTTTAAGTTATCCTGGTAAACTATGTAGGTCATATAAGCTTAAAAGTTACTTTTGGTGCAGAATATTGTACACAAATAAGAAATATCTTACAGCTTTACCTTAGACTAAAAAATACTAGAAGAAATAATTGAAGATATACTGATGACAACTTCTAATCCGCTCATAATCTTGAAACAAAAAGCCATTCTTTTATAAGAGTCTTACATGTGCAAACCTATATTGACAAAGCGTAAAGTATTCAAACAAGACAGAAATTTTAAAACTATTCAGAAATAACTGTTTTGCAACACAGTAGAACTCAGTAAAATTAGTGACACGTCGTAACTTTTGAAGCATCTACAATTGAACAAGAAATTGACGCAAGCTAGAGCCGCATTCACTAGTCATAACCAGGGCTGCGAACTCAAAAGAACTCGATCTTTTTGCCGAATTCGAACTCGCTCTCGAAAAAAGTTTGAGCTGAGAACTCGAACTTAAACTCGTACTCGTGAATATTCTGGGCTGAAAACTTGAATTTCAACTCGAAAATATGTTAGGAAAGCTCGAGTGTATTTTCGTTTGTACATGCTCAAGATAATCATTTTTTCCAAACTTGAAAGAATTTGGTAAATTTTCACTGGACTCGAACTTGAACTCGCAAAAATGAAAACGCTGAACTCGAACTCGTAAGATAAGCTAAACTCGAACTTAAACTCGATAAAAAAACGACCGAGTTCGCAGCCCTGGTCAAAACTGTATCGTCACAGACTCAGAGACGAGCAATCACTCAATCAATAATCCTATTCCAGGTTGCTCAAAGTAATATAAAGTCGCATGAAACCGTCAATGTTTGGATGAGTCAAAAATATTAAAAGGTAAACGTTATGTGCTGCTGTTCGTATAATGCACATGTTAACTTCTATGGCAGTGGTTCCCAACCAGGGGTCCGCGAAAAGCTTGCCGGGGTCCGTGAGTGCATTGGCATTTGACAAAATTAATCTACAACATTCAAGAAATTTCTTGGTAATTAATTGGCACAAGGCAGCAATTTTTACGTACGAAAATAATGTAGGACGGTAGGCTGATTTGTCTCTTTATTTGCCTAAATATTGCGCAGTGCCGATACTAGCGCCCCCTCGAACCCCCCAACCAGGGGGGGCCCCGCACAAAAAGGAAGCCCCGTAAATAGTCAGTACGTAGTACTATTAACTCAATGTATGATATAGATGCCTTAAATAGGCCTATTCTTAAATTCAATATATCTTTTGTCTTATTTTACGCGACGTGGGGCCCATATCATGTTTATGCTTTTGGCCATGGAGGGCCCCCCTGCAAATTTTTCGAAAAATAGCTGTCGCAAAACTAGCAAACAAACGTTTGGTGGCATACCAAGGGCCCCTCATCCTCAAGTGAACCCCCTGCAAAGTTTTCGAAAAATAGCAGTCGCAAAACTAGCAAACAAACGTTTGGTGGCATACCGAGGGCCCCTTATCCTCAAGTGAAAGGCGCTTGTTAAAAGTGAGCAATTTTAAAGACTTAAAACACACAAAAAGCCTCGAAAATAAGATCAAATTCGCAAAATTTTCTGGGGGGCATGCCCCCTGATCCCCCTAGGTTGGCATCGCCCCTTTGGTGATCGCTCTTTCGTATCATCATCCAAAAAAAGTTTTTAGGGGGCCCCGAAAGATGATTTCGGGGGGCACATTGCCTAGTTTCGGTCCTGATATTGCGTAATCGCTGACCACCAAACCTCAGTTTAATGTCTTGGTACGAAAAAGACAATAACAGACTTCTCATTATTGCACGAAGGTACCTGTATTCTTCGAAGTTACTTTTCGGATGGTTCTTGAATGTAACATGGTATGATTAGAGCAATTTGTAATTTAATTTTGCCTACAATATCACATTTAAAATTCGCTTGCATTTGTAAAATTTCTAAAGTTCCTAGTTCCTAGTTCACCAAATTATTTGTTTAGGGTTGGTCGTAAAAATGTAGGGGTCCGTAAGCTTGAGAATAAATTGAAAGGGGTCCGTGACTAAAGAAAGGTTGGGAACCTCTGTTCTATGGGGAAATATGGGTTTTTGTTGGTATGATTGAAAAGTTACGGAAATACAGAAAGAAAGCTTGGAAATCGATTAGTGTCTTTGGCACACGGCTTTACCACATCTTTGACACCGGATGCGAAGTCGGCAAAAAGTTGTTTTTTTGCCAAAGAATCAGCTGCGTCAAAGCAAACTAAAGATCGACGTTTCTTTGCAGATCGTGAAGGGTGCAAAGTCAGTTGGGAAAATTCATACTTGTCTTCACGCCTTTTTCAACTGGTGACTTTAATTTTATTTTGGATGCTCTTTGGCAGATCCCAAGTTGAACAAACTTCAATAAATGGACGCACCAGTTGCTAGGCCAAGGTCATTTCAAACTCAAAAGAGATTTGGCTACGTGGCTCTAAAGTTTTATTGAAGGGTGCTACGTCTTGCATATAACCAAAACCGGTCATTGCCCTACGACGTGACTTTGCTTTAGAAGTGTAAAATTTCGTTTGCTGGTCGACCATATCTGTGTTGCCTTTTAAATAATCGTAAACCTTATAAATAGCTATTTTTTTCCTGGCATCGACTTTGGGTGTTTCTAGTACTGGCTGCATCGCAGACAGCATGAGAACGTTTTTTTTAACAGATCTTTTTGTGTTGACCACAGAGGAATTAAATACCATTTTGCCGGTATTATCACAGAGAACTGCATACGAATGGCTTTTCTATGTTCTATCTTTTTCATTTCATCTGGAAAGCCTTTTCGGTTTGCTTGAAAAATTGTCGTGTTATTTCTTTCCAGCATCTATCTTGCCGGAGGGATAGAAGTGTATAAACGGTCGTAAGATATACTTCTGCCAGCAAGAGTGATATGCGTTTTCCCCAGTTTGTGGCAAGCAGCTTCACGATATCTTCTGTTTCTCGCGCATAAGAAATCCTCGCGCATGAATAAAAGTTCGTGCATAGGGTTAAACTATTTGAAACTTAAACGATTTTTCATCGGGTATAACTAATTAGCAAAGCGTGGTTTTGAGAAATTCTTCACCATGTGGAAAATCGAAAGGCAACAAACAGTGTGTAGTGTGTACTTACAAACCCTTACACCTTGATGTAAAAAAACGAAAAGTTGCTGAATTGTTTACAAAGAATTAACGGCAAACGTCAAATAAACATAGCTGCTTGTAGTAGAATTGTAAAACTTTATTGCCCTAGTTTGTTTGCATTAGCTTTTATTGACCGTAAAAGTCAGCAAACAGCTTTTCCCACTCTCCCACTCGGTGCGCAAAATGAGTTCTCTTTTATTATCTTACGTACAAAAAAACTCAACCTATATGCGAAATATTAATGATAACTCTCAATACAAACGGTTGATTTTTTTGAAGCTTTGTGAAGACAAAGTTGAATAAATTTATGACAAAGTCATGAAATTTCTAGTCGCTGTGATAATAATAATATTGTAAGCGCTGTCAATTGAAAATCAAATGCCCAGGTAGATTCTACCACCCTTGGTCTTAATAGGGTTAAAGTTCTTTTTAGAACTTCTGACTTTGTTAAATTATTTTTGCGAAAAGCTTTCTATGCGATGCAACGTTAAATACAAGATATGCATTTGCTCTACATACCCAAATATATGCTATGCTTTTGCATTTGTTTTTTTTAACTGGTACGGTAGGCAACCAATAGATCGAATGGACCTAGTCCATGTGAGTAGTAGTAGATGCGCCATTTCAAACACAAAATGGTGTGCAATTGGTGTGCAGGCGATGACGTCATGCGTCGCGATCAACTTACGCGTCGGCGTATCTAAAAAAAGCAAAATATTTTTGTTCTTTTAGAGATTACGTTCAGTAATTTGTGGTAATATGAAATATTTAGTTTACAATGTACTTGCAAATTTAATTGCATTGACATAAATGCTTGTTTACTAATTGATAAAATTTTGATTTTATCTATGTTTAGTTATGTAAATTGCTTTTATCTTTAATGTTTTTAAGTTTGGAAAAAAGTGTTTTTCATTTTGAAGTATGTTATGTAAAGATTTAATTACTTCTAAAATTTTTGCTGCAGTATTGCAATTAGAAATTTAATAATTTTTTAATTTTTATTTTGTGATAAAAAATCTTTTTGTTACAGCATTGCATTAAAAATTTAATAGTTTTTTTAATTTTTATTTGATGATGAAAAAAATATTTTTGTTACAGTATTGCAATTAAAACTTAATAGTTTTTTTTTTTAATTTTATTTTGTAAGTATTTTTATTATAAAATAAATTACACAAAGATTTAATTACTTCTAAAATTTTCGTTACAATATTTCAATTAAAAATTCAATAGATTTTTTTTAAGTTCTCTTTTATAACAAAAGAATTATTTTGTTACAGTATTGCAATTCAAAATTTAATAGTTTTTTTTAATTTTTATTTTATAACGAAAGAAATATTTTGTTACAGTATTGCAATTAAAAATTCAATAGTTTTTTTTTAATTTTTATTTTATAACGAAAGAAATATTTTGTTATAGTATTGCAATTAAAAATTTAATAGTTTTTTTTTTAATTTTTATTTTGTGATGAAAGAAATATTTTGTTGCAGTATTGCAATTAAAAATTTAACAGTTTTTCTTTTAATTTATGATGAAAGAAATATCGATTTTATACTTCTTAGTTAAAATTATTGCTGCATTTTAGTTTTACATATGTGATAGAATTTATACTTTAGCTATTTGATAATTCTAAAGTTGTTGTTACATTATTACTATTCCCGTATTTTAAAAAAACTTTTACGTTAATAGTATTGTTTACCAGTGCAATAACTTACGGAATTATTGTTATCTTCCTTTAATTTTTTTGAAAGTAGTTTTATTATGAAATAAATCATGTAAAAATTTAATTATTTCTAAAATATTTTGTTATTGTATCGAATTTCAGTTATTAAAAGTTACGCTTTTTTCATGGTTTTGTTCAAAAAATATTGAGGGTTGCTGAGTTGACTTGATCACAAACATACCACCAGACGAGGTCGCTGAGTTGGTCACAAACAAAAGACTAGATGTGGTTTCTGAGTTGCTGTCAGCAGTTACGTTGTTACATACCACAAGTATAAAATCATGTTATCTATTTAAATTTGGACAAAATACGCACTAACGTTTTTTACTAACAAAAAATATAAAGGAAAACAGGTATTTGACTTTCATGGAAGCTAGTGTATATTGCGCAATATTGTGTAAGTTTGTTTATATTGACTCGGAAACGTCATGGACGCTGAAATAATTTGTGATATCTGCCACAAAAAATTCACCAACAAGTTTAGTTTAAATCTTCATGTGAAAACAATACATGAGAAGAAAGAAGAGTTTGCATGTATGAAATGTCAGAAAAACTTCAAGGAGATGCATCATTTAAAACGTCACCAGCAAAAGTGCGGGAAATATAGAAGATGTGGAGCACAATTTGATTCGCTGACAGATTTTGCAAAACATTCTTGCAAAAGAAAACACACTGAAAACGAAAAAACACCAACTAAAAAAGCAAGGACCACGTATCGAAAACCGAATTACACCGGCGATCTTCGAGCAAAGAACCGGAAGGAGTTTGAGGTTTTAGAAAATGAACACTTGGATG
Source organism: Trididemnum miniatum (assembly GCA_964006365.1). NCBI lineage: Eukaryota > Metazoa > Chordata > Ascidiacea > Aplousobranchia > Didemnidae > Trididemnum > Trididemnum miniatum. Next base: position 6,182,410 of record OZ023237.1, read on the forward strand.
AAGAGGACCCAGAATTGCGGGAGTTTCTTTCAAAATACTGGTCCAACATCAGAACTTTCTCAAAACATGGAAAAGTACAGAGCTTACATAATTTTTATTTTCGAAATTTTGAACACATGATCGACACAATTGCTGAAACAATAATGAGGGATCAACAAACCAGATTCAAACTGAATTATAGCTTTGGGTACGTCCTGAGGAATATTGACACTGATGAATTCCGTTATTATCACCCCTCCAGCAACAACGCTCAAGTATTGGACGCGGCTGTGACCATAAGCAGCAGCAACGAGTTAGAGGAATTTTTACACAAGACAACAGCGGAGGATTTTTTGGAAAATTTCAACCGACCGGATACAAAATGGAAAATAATCCGGATTACGAATTTGGTCTTTTACATCAATCATTTGGCGGATGCACCTCTATCAGGACCTGTAGAGCTTCCAGACTTTTTAACGCATAATCGGGGGGTGAATCATACAGCCAACGACAATCTATGTTTTTTTCGATGTTTATCTATTTTTCGCGGTTGTGATAAACGTTCGTGCGAACAAGATGCTAAACAATTATTCGCCGCTTATCGCAAACATTTTCATGTCGATCCTGATCTGTTTCAAGGCGTTTTTCTCATTGATTTTCCAGAGATAGAAGATTTTTTTGAGATTAATATCGTTGTTTACGAGCTCCAAGATAAAAAAGCGAAATTAATACAGCGTAGTCGCGAGTTGTACGATGAAACCATGCAATTGAATGTTTTTAAAAATCATTTAAGCTTGATTGTTGACTTTGAAAAGTATTGTGACGTTTATCAATGTCAGCGATGTGATAAACTATGGTATGGGCGAAAAGATTTTTTGAGACACACCAACTCTTGCGACCAAACTGTTACACAATCTTTTCCAGGCGGTATTTTTAAAAATCAACCAACTATTTTTCAAAAATTAGAAGATATAGACGTTTTTGTACCCCACGATCAACGACATTATCCTTTTTACTGCTGCTACGATTTTGAGTCGATTTTAAGTCAAAACAATTTGCCTGAAAACGGTGAAAAACTTTCTTTTACTTCCAAACACATCCCTTTAAGTGTGGGCATAGCTTCCAATATCCCAAGTTTTGAAGATCCCATTTGTTTTGTTTCTGAGGGTGACGAAACTGTATTAGTTCAAAAAATGGTTGATTATATGGAAAAACTCTCAGATGCTGCATATGCAATCCTGCAGAAAAGATATGAATACGTGTTTGATGCTCTTGCTATCAGTCTCAATTGTCGGAGCGAAAATCTTTTAAAAGAATTTGATGCTTTCATGCGAGAACTCCCTATACTGGGTTACAACAGCTCTAAATACGACCTTCCTTTAATTCAAACCATACTGATTCGCGAATTGGTGGAAAAAATTGATTTTGTGATTAAAAAAGCAAACACTTATCTCTGTTTAAAGACTGCCAAACTTCGATTTTTGGATATTCGAAATTACATTTCTCCTGGTTTCAGCTATCGATCTTTTCTTTTGGCTTACGGTTGCACTGCAGAGAAATTTTTTTTTCCTTATCACTTCATTCGTGATTTAAAAGCATTAGAACATCCGTCTGTTCCACCGTACGAGGCATTTTTTAGTGAAATCACAAATTCTAACATCTCTCCCTCAGAATATGAGTTTGTCAAAAAGACCTGGAAAGAAAAAGAGTGGAAGACTCTCAAAGATATGCTCATTTATTACAACGTGATGGATTGCGGACCTTTTGTTGAAGCTGTAGGTAAAATGTTACAGCCTTATTTGGCACAAGGTATTGATATATTTAAATCTAGCTTTTCTGTTAGCGGAGTTGCTAAAATTCAAATGCTCCAGAGATGTGAAAAAGAAGCTTTTTTCTGTCTGTTTCCCAAAAGACACGCTGACCTTTATCACACTTTTGAGATCCAATATCACAGGCGGACTATCCATTGTTTTTACCAGACTAGCTATTAAAGACGAAACAAAAATTCGTCTTCATGAGGTATCTAACCCAGAAACGTGCAAGAAAGTAATAGGTCTTGACGCGAATAGTTTGTATTTGCACGCTATATCCCAAGACTTGCCTTGTTCATACTTTATTCGCTATCGAGAAAAAGATCATTATCGCCCAGATCCTTGCTGCAAATACGGGCTCTCATCTTATCAATGGTTAAAATGGATCAGTTACACCCAAAATAAAGAAATTCAGCACAAATATTCAAGTCAAGGCGAAAAGAAACTGACTCAACACTCGTTGATGGTTGACGGGTTCGCTCCAGCGACTAATGAAGTTTTTGAATTTGATGGTTGTTTTTGGCACGGATGCGACAAGTGTTCAACAAACCCTGACGGTAGTCTCAAAAAAGTTCATCCGGTAAACGGAAAAACCTATGAACAGCTTCGACAAGACACCTTGAATAAGACCAAAAAGTTAGAGGAAGCGGGTTATAGAGTCAATAGAATAAGAGAATGTAAGTGGAAAAAACTAAAAAGAAATCCGGAAGTTGCTTCGTTCCTAAAAAAGCTAAAGTGTGTAGAGCCTCGCAACCAGCTGACGTTTGAAAAATTTATAGAGGGCATCCAGTCTGAATCTCTTTTTGGATTACTTATCTGCTCTATTCACACCCCGGAAGAATTGAAACCAAAGTTCTCTGATTTTCCACCGATTATAAAAAACACAATGATTTCACGTTCTGATATTGGAGAATACATGCAAAAAATCGCAGAAGAACAAGGATTTTTGAAAAAACCGAGAAAGTACCTCATCAGCAGTTATTTTGGAGAAGAGATTCTTATCAATACTCGGATGGCAAAATTCTATCTGGAGTTGGGGTTAAAAATCACTCGCATCCAAGAATTTATTCAATTTTTCCCCATGAAGTGTTTTGACGAACTATCCCAGGAAATTGTGCAAAACCGTCGTCTTGGCGATATCGATCCAGATAAAAAAGTGTTAGCGATGACGTCAAAGCTCTGTGGTAACAGTCTTTACTCTGCTACTCTTTTGAATCGAAACAAACACCGTGCTGTTACGTATCATACCGATTCCAACATCAACGAAGCAATCAATAACCCACGGTTTTCTCACTTGGAACAATTGAAACCCGGTCTATACGAAGTAAAGAGCTTGAAAAAGCAAATCAAACACGACCTTCTCGTTCAATTAGGGATCTCTGTTTATTTAGAAGCAAAACTCCACATCCTTAAGTTTTTTTACCACTTTTTGGATAAGTATATCCCAAAAAATGCTATTCATTGATCGAGAGCGATACAGACTCTCTTTACTTTTCTATTAGCCGCGACTCTTTAGATGATTGTGTCCCTCAACATCTCAAAGAAGAGTATTTTAGAGAAAAAAGGAAGTATATGCCGGCAGACTGCTGTGATGAGTGCCTAAACAAGTTCATTGACGTCAAAGTCTCTGGAGGTATCTGGACGCCACCTTCTTGCTGTCAAAAAAGAAATGCTTTTGATATAAGGGTGCTCGGATTAATGAAAACCGAGTATGAAGGAGAAAAGGCGGTTGCTTTAACTTGCAAAACGTATTTTTGTGAGGGAAAAAGCAAAAAACAAGTCTGCAAGGGCGTTAGTATCCGACAAAATCCTTTAACTTTTAAAAAATACTTCCAAGCACTTGATTCTATGCAACCATGAAGTGTTGTAAATAGAGGGTTCATTACTCGAAAACACAATATCTTAACATACCATCAAGAAAAAAGAGGATTGACCCCCTTTTACTGCAAACGTGTTGTTCATCAAGGCGGAATTCATACATCTCCCCTAAATTTATAATTCTACTTTACAATCGACTGATTTTATATGAAGAGTTAGGACTGGATCCCTTTATTTTAAAACCATTGCCTTGAAAAATAATTCGTTGAGTCTGGATTCATTGGCTTTGAAAGTCATCAAAAGCACATTCAACTTGAATCTAATCCTAGAAGATATTTTGTTGAATCTTGTATTTTTTCTGCATCATGTGAATACTTGATTTGTGTTAGGAATAACGTATGATTATACAAACTGAAGCGGGTATCACTACTATTTTGTGAAGAGAGCGTTTTCTTTGTAAATACCATTATACTTCTGTCTTGGATATTTTTTGTTCATGTAAATATTTGTGCATGAGTGAAAATATAACGATGAAAATTCCAAACGCGTGATGAAAACGAAGAAACTTTGATGTTTCTTGCAATATCAAAACTTTTCCCTTGCATTATTCGTTTCCTGTCACGATAAGACTCTAAGTTCACGCTTCGCTGATCAGTCTTCGGCGTGCTATGTCAACGACAAGACTGAGCTGAGAGAAGTGGTAATGCTGGCGTCAATCGCAGATTTAAAGCATCAAATTAATTTTATACTTGTGGTACGTAATGTGCATTTTTAATTCGGAAGCAGGTTTTATAGACCGCTAGTGCTGCAGATATGGCATTAAAAAATTAATTTACGTAACCTAAGACGTTTTCACGTACTAAAAATTTTATAAATTTAAGCCTGCAATAATTCTGAATACGTACCGCAAATATTACGTAATGATTTCATCTAATAAAAGCATATTAAACTCTATCATGTGGTAAAATCTTCGCGTGAGCTCGTTTAATAACTTTCTGTTTCTTATTGCAATGAGATGGTACGATAGCAACATCCAGTACTATAATATCACAAGAACAATAACCACAGTCAGTACTAGAACACAAACTTAATAACTTGCTCTTGAGAGAGTAGAGCGCTTTAATATCCGTCTTTTTTAACTCTGAAACAGATTTTGTAGACTGCTATCGCCACAGATACGGCGGTGAAAAATTAATTTACGTAACCTAAGACGTTTTCACGTACTAAAAATTTTATAAATTTAAGCCTGCAATAATTCTGAATACGTACCGCAAATATTACGCAATGATTTCATCTAATAAAAGCATATTAAACTCTATCATGTGGTAAAATCTTCGCGTGAGCTCGTTTAATAACTTTCTGTTTCTTATTGCAATGAGATGGTACGATAGCAACAGACAGTACTATAATATCACAAGAACAATAACCACAGTCAGTTCTAGAACACAAACTTAATAACTTGCCCTTGAGAGAGTAGAGCGCTTGTGTAGTGTAGTAAGATGGATCGAGGCCGCAATAGACCCCTCACTCTTTGTTCGTTCGATTTTTTGGTTTACAATAAAAAAGTTTATCAAAATATTTCAAAAAATCGGAAAATTTTAAAAATAAAAGTCTAACCTTAATCCCCACCACCAAAAAAAACTCCATCCCTCCGTCTCTGAAAAAAATCCCACCTAACCCTAATCTTACCTACACCTAAGCCAAAAATCCCACCTACCAAAAAAAAAATCCCACCTACCAAAAAAATCCCACCTACCAAAATAAAATCCCACTTACCAAAAAGAAATCCCACCTACCAAAACAAATCCCTCCTGTCATTCCACCCCCGCCTGTCATTCCACCACCGCCTGTCATTCCACCACCGCCTGTCATTCCACCACCGCTTGTTATTCCACCACCACCACCACTCAGATCCACCCCGACTCAGGTCCACCCCCACCTAAAGGGGGTCGAATCCATCTTACTACACTACTCATGTGTACCAGGGCAGACGTTAAATGGATAGCTGATGTTGATGCTGGTCATCTATACAATATTTCAGGCGTTTTCAGTCCAAAAATTTTGGACTAACGGTAGCTTAGCTTTTTAAGTCTCTTTATCTGATTGCATTTCAAAAAAACCGGTAAGCGATAAGGTTAGTTGGTTAATTACTGATACTTTAAAGTCAAGAACTTATCCATATGGCATCAATCTTGTGTCAGCAGATCAGTTAGAATAGATTTGTATGTCTAGCTGGTAAAATGTTTTAACATAATGGTACCAACTTCCCAAACTACCAAAAATTCCTCCACCATCCATACTCCTCCCATTTTTCCCCATGATCTTGTGGAACCATTCTCTGTGCTCAGTCAGTGTCCGGATTGCATATTTCGGAATGGTTCTGCACAAAATTTTTTGTTTATTCTTGTCGCAAAATAGGAAATTGTATTCCTTCGCTGACAGGACGATTGATGAGAATTGTATGACAAACTGTAGGAATTATGTCGTTCTTAGATCCGACCTCACAAAAACACCAAGACCTTCTTCACCAAACAAATATAATAATTGACCATTCTTAACTCACTCAGCTACGGTACTCACCGAACTACTTTTCTATAAACACAAGCACCACTGCTCACTTCAGTAACACGATACAACAAGGGTTATACCCTTCAGCATACACCAATATTGCTTACTCTACGCACACTAAATCTACACTCGAATAATTACACTCGAAAATTCGCGCCTATTTATACTCTAAAGTTAAATTCAAGAACGTTCTACAACATTCTCAAAAAAACAAGAAGAGAAATCACATGACATGCAAAAACTCACACCAAACTGTAGTAAACACAATTGTGACGTCGAAGAGAAATCACACGTCATGCAAAAATTCACACCAAACTATAGTAAACACAATTGTGACGTTACAAGCACAAATTTTGATCCAGTGAAATTACGTAATGGAAAGATCTGTTCGAATATTCCCAAAAAAATACGTTAGTAGAAAATTATGATTTCATAATGCAACCTTACGAAACAATCCCACGAATAAAACCTCGAAAAACAACGCATCGGTCCAGAACCTTCTACAGTAGACAAAGCATTAAAACAAAAACATATTGAACAGTTATATCGGTACAGTTCTATTAACACCATTCTGCCCCATCCCGAAACAAACATGAGAAACCAAGTACTCTTCGTTGAGAACAAAATTAAAACCTAGCGAAGTGTCGAAGCCAGATCCTAGATAGATAAATAGATTTATTATTTTGCATATTTACGAAAAACAAAAAGCAAACATAAACAACATAGTAAAAATAAAAAAGCAAATAGGCAAGGAAGCATTGACTAACCAAACGGTTTTCGGATAGGATGCTTCCTATCGATACAATATTGCAGTTGTTGTTGGAAGGTTTTCAAATAGGCAAGGAAGCATCGACTAACCAAACGGTTTTCGGATCAAAATGCTTCCTATCGATACAATATTGCAGTTGTTAAATTAACACGAAAATTTGGTAATTGTACACATTAATAAACTGATACAAAGCAAGCTGAAATGTGAGGAAAAAAGTATACAGGGCATGAATACTTAATCAAAAGGTATTAACAAATTATAGGACAAAACAAACAAACAAACAATAAGAAAAGTTAATAACTTAGAGTAGACAAATTTATTTTCCTGGCTAAACAGTATGCACTCAAAAGGAATTTATCAATATCTATCAATTAGTTGTTTTTTATAATTCTTTTTAAAAGAGACCCACTGCATGCTTATCAGTGCATAACCAATTTCGTCGAAAAGTTTAGGTCCTCTGAATGAAAGAAGGTTGAGAGCAATTGATTTATTGACCCTAGGTCGAAAATATCCGGATTTCGTAGATTGCCTTGTGTTATATTCATGGGTAGAAGCAAGTTTGGTAAATTTGTTCTCAATTATTTTCGAAAGGTTTTTGTTGTATACTTTATGCATAAATTTTGCCAATTCCAATTGATATGTATCATTGAGTTTTGAGAAGTTGAGGTTTTTGTATAATGACGTTAGCGTAGTTCTAATGTTGTCAAAGGTGATGGCTCTTAGAATTTGATTTAATCTAATTTGAATGGCTTTAAGGCTAGTTTTGGAGGCCGTTTCCCAAGAAATTATAGCCTACCATATTGCACTTTACTATAAATCAAACCATAATAAAGCATGCAGAGAGCTTCTCTTGATACGTAATTGCGTAGTCTGTAAAGTAGTAGCAGTAAGTTTATTTGTTTACGCTGACACAGTTCCACATAGCTGATACAATTTAGCGAATAACAAGCATTTAAGTCAATAGGTTGGCAACCATGCAGCAGCAAAACTGGACAGCGAAAGACCGTTTCATGTAAAACAGCCCAGAATCCTTGGCAATCTGCGAAGACAAATACTTTAAATGTTGCGACCAGGGTAAATTTTCATCGATTATAACTCCGAGGTATTTGACTGTACTTGCTCTTGCAAGGTTATTACTGTTTATTTTTAGTTTAAGATCGTAATTTCATGTTTAATGAGGATGCTTATTGAAAATCATGAAATTTGTTTTGGAATAATTTAGAGACAATTTGTTGAAGCGATACCATTTATCGATATTTTCTAACTGTTCATTTACTCGGTGTTCCAAATTTAAAATACTGCTGTCCGAGAGTAAAAGGAAAGTGTCATCTGCACACAGGGTCGTATCAAATTGTAATGCTAGCGGTAAATCGTTAATGTACAATAAAAACAATATCGGGCCATGGGAAGAGCCTTTTGGCACACCACATGATACTTTTTGTCGACTAGATTTACATTAAAGAATTTTTACGTATTGATATCAGTTGGTTAAAAAGCTTTGAAAAATATCAAATGCTTTACAATAATACCGTAATGTAAATGCATGTTTTAAAGTAGAATTTGGTGATCAACAGTATCAAACGCTTTCGACAGATCTAGGAACAAACCGAACTGTAGCAATTGTAATCGATATATTTCAGTATGTGATCATAGATATTAGCAATTGCATATGTTGTTGTCGAATTTTGTCGAAAACCAAACTGTTATTTACTCAATAAGTTGTATTTTTCAAGAAAAGAGATTAGCCTACCACCTACAAATTTTTCAAAGATTTTATCAAATTGTGACAATAATGATATTGGACGATATAATTGTTGCATTTGCATGGATCGCTTTTTTTATAAATGGGTATGACCTCTGCTATTTTGAAGCAATCTGGATAAGATCCAGTTGCAATGCTTAAGTTGAATAATGTACTCAATATCGGAAATAGAACAGCTTTACTGAGCTTTATAAATTTTGAGTCAACATCATTTTCTCGTACAGCTTTTTTATTTTTTAATGAATCAATGATACACGAAATTTCATCTGCTGTATTAGAGGGATTGAGAAATAAGGAGTTGGTAACACTAGCTGGTGGAGGTAAGACGTCTTGCGAATCGACTGGTTCAGTTGATTTAGCCATAAGCGTACCAATTTGGGTAAAATAGTCATTGAAAGTTTCTACGATGGTTTGCGAATCGGTGAGAGATTATCCTTTATCTGTTATCAGTTCAGTAGGGACAAACTGTTTTCGTGGCTTGAGATTTGAAAGATCGTTAGGTATATCCCAAAGCTTCCCGGGTTGATTTTTATTTACATGCATTAATTCATTGTAGTACATCTCTTTAGCTTTTTGAATAGCCCTATTTAGAGTGTTGCGGTAGCGTTTGAAATGTTCAAAACGTTTTTGGTCAAAATTACGATGAAGATCACTAAACATTTTGTTCTTGCGTTTGATCGATTTAAGTAGGCTAGGAAATAACCGCGGCTTAGCTTTCAATTTTTTTTTGCTTTTCTCGTTGCTGGCTTTAAGGGCGCATGTTTATTTACTATCATGGTGAAGATTTTCAGAAATTCAGAGAGTTGGTCATTGATCGGTTTTGTTTCAGTCACCACAAAATTCGATAAGCTAGTAATCAGATCTTCTTTAAAAGTTTCAACATCAAAATTTTTGAAATTGCGAATCAATTGCAGATCAAATTTTTTCGTGGGCGGTTTGTTTGTAGGCGCAATTACTAAGATTGGAAAATGATCTGAGATATCGTTTATACATATTCCACTAAGCAAGGATGATTCTAGATTATTAGTGCAAAAGTGGTCAATAAGTGTTTTCGACGTTTCAGCAATTTTGGTTAGCTTATGAATTAACGATTTCATCGAGGAGGCTAAAAGGTTCTGAGCGTACATACAAATGGTTTTGTTAGTGTTTAATTGCAGATGATCTATGCTGAAATTTCCTAACGCATAAATTCAGTTTTGGTTGATTTTATTTCAAGAAATAAATTTTGAAGTTTCTCCGTGAATATCCTCATGTGGTTCGCAGTGTAAATCGTGTGACGACAAACTACTGCCACTACATATGATTTTTGCTTAATTTTAAAGCTGATCCATATGTCTTTAACATGGTCAACGTTCAGTTTTAAAGTAGTGGTAAGATTAAAAGCAAGCGATTCAATGATATACAAGCCCCTCTCCACCGACTTTGGTTACACTGTCGCTGTGGTCAAATTTGTAACCAAGTAGTTCAATGTTGTTGCCACACTTTGCATCGCATAGTTTGGTGTCAGTAACAGCAATTATATCCGGTTTTTTATTTGATTGGGACAAATAGTGGGATACTTTGTCGATGTTTTATGCCAAGCTCCTTACATTAAAATGCATCATGAATAGCTGCTCATCACCAGAAACTTTATCTAGCATTGCATTCACACCAGAGATATCGTGATAGTAATTGCTTTGGTTGAATAACAGATCATTAATCTCTTTATCTGTTACATCAGTGCTAATTGTATCTTGACGATTATAAAAATTTTGGCAAGCTTTAGTGAGATTTGAACTCGTAAGTTTAAGTTTTGGGCAGTTGGCACTTAGAAGTTGAGAATTTGCGTCGTTAAAACAAGGGTGTACAGCGCTGCAGCTTCGTCACAGCAGGTTACCCAGACTACGCAATCAGCATCACGTGAGCGATGCGCACTAGTATCCAATTTTATAGCCAAATCGTTGTTTGAGACTACACGAATCACATTGTACATAGACGTCATACCTTGGTAGGCCTACAGAATGATTTAAGAGCTTAACTAAATCAGAATTTTTACTGGTCATTTAAGCATTAAAAAGTAAACTATCTTATGTTATTATCTACACGAAGGAAAAAACAGAAGCTTAGCCTTCAGAGCTATAGCACACCGATTCGGAATCTTCGACGGAGTCATTGTTAAATAAAAGAGGTTGATAATTACGTTTAACAAAATCAACATCGATTCCGTGTTTAAATAGGTAATTCGGTGACGTCACGTACAACCATTTGCTAATACCTTCATCCTTTAAACCTTCTTTAACCAATTTTCCAGCTTTCCAAGCAGATTTTTTCATTCTTATGTTGCCGTTAAGGGTGTGGCACATCACGAATTCGTCGTCACATTTATCTTTCACATAATGGAACAGTTTTGATCGTAAAGGGGTTTCTCAGTTAAGATCCTCAGTTAAAAATGTATTTGGGAATTTTCGATTATTTTTCAGTTTAGACTTCGTTTTCAAGAATTGGTTTCTGGTTTTGTAATAAATGTAACTTAGATATATTTGAAAGTTATTGTGGAACTGTGTTACAATAGAGCAGGGGTGGCCAACCTGCGGCTCGCGAGCCGCATGCGGCTCTTTCCCCAGTTCGATGCGGCTCCTTTTCATATGGTTTGTTTCTTCTATCAGCATTATAGTTCTGCAATCATGTTGCGTTTGATAACGCATAAGGTGCATTATCACATGATAATCATTTTGTTGAAAGAATTTCGACGAGGTATGTAGAGAGTGGCGGGGCCCAACTTCGCGGTTTTGCGCCTGGGCAACACAGCTTCGAAGTCTGAAGAAACATCGCAGCAGTGGCGACACTTTGTCCGCTTTGACCGGCCCAGGCAACGAATCCCAGACCGCCCCCACCGATAGCGATGTCGTTACCAACTAAACCGGCCGGCATACTACTAATCTAGCCAAGCTAAAGTATGTGTAACTGTGTATCAAAAAGAAGTATGGTGACGTTAATGCAATCGTAGGCGCTTATGTATAACATGGCTCTTTGCTAAAACACGAAAAGAAATGTGGCTCTTAGCATCTCACTGGTTGGCCACCCCTGCAATATAGTATCAGAGGAGGTGGGGGTCGGTTGAAAATAACAATAACATGCAGAAATTTTAAGTGTAAACTAACGTTAAAAGGCTATAAAGATGTAAGCGGCCGGCGTTAGGGTATCGTGAAATAACGAAAATAATTGGGTAAGCGCCTATAATGTGCTTGTTATGACTTGTTCGTTACTTGTTGCAGTTTAAAAGAGTTTGATACCAATTTGTGTGTCCTAGTTCAGATGAGCAAAATAAAATAATGCGAGGATATGAACAGATAACGCGATTGTAACATGAACCGAAATTTAATCTAAATCGGTTTAGGGCGCTTTTTTTGTACCGGTATCTTTACCTCATCCAAATCCGAACTGGTATGAATTTCAAAGCAAAAATTTGCCATTGGTTTTGAGTTATGTTTATTTCTTAAGTGAGAATGATTATGTTGATAAAGTTATTTGATTTTGCTTGTAATGGCGAAGCCCCCTGCTGCTAATTCGCCTTTAAAAAGCTATTTTGTCTAACGTAGAAGTTGGTGCTTTTCTCAATTTCATGGCCGGCCACTTGTCAATGGCTATTTGTATTGCATAACAGGCTTGCTAACTCAACCAGCTTTGGATGAAGACGATAAGATCCAAACGCAAATCAAGTTGTTGTTGCTCTGATTTAAAGCAACAAAATTTACATCTGAATAAAGATTTTATAACGACTATATGTAACCATGCCTAGTCAGTCTTGACTTGCATGTTTCAACGCCTCCCTGTTTTGTTGCACGCGCTCTTTGCCACGCCTTCATCAATGTTAGTTTGAAATTCGTGTGCTTGTGCTATCGTAACTTTTCAGCGGATTGGCGTTCAGAAATAAAATGATAGATTGATTAATTATATGCCAAGAAAAAGTGTATTGTAACCAGTAGCCTACTGGGTAAAACAAGAAGAAAATTGGAGTTTAACAAGTTTTCCAACGTAAGAAATATACGACCGTTTTGGCAAAATTTCGATGGGTGGCTCTAGCTATAGAAATAATGTGATGACTAGGGCAAGTTTCTGCAACTTTTGCAACTTTTTTTACAGCTTCGGGAAGCTTCCTAAGTAACAAAAAACTTTATTACAGCATGTATAGAGCTGCTTACCTAAATTTTATTTTGCTACTTTTTTGGTTTTTAAAGGCAACTTTTTGTTGCAACTTTTACAAAATATTTTAAAAAATCTCGCAAAAAAGTATGAACAGCCAAGTGTAATTTTACTAATAATTTCCCGGGTGTAGGTAAGTCTGCGTTACGTCTACTTAGTTTTAATGCACGCAGTAATAGAGTGGTAAAGTGCTAGGTGGCGCTATTCCTAGCAACCGCTTTCACTGGTTCTACACTATTTTTACTTTATTATAGCTACGCAGCTGCTGGTAGCATGCGGCTGGTTTCTGTGACCGACGTTGGTACTGCCGCCAGTTAGGTTTTGTCAAGGCTGGTTTTACCCACTACTTTTGATAGTTCGGTGTTTTGTACCAGGCAGTAGGGTAGGCCTAACCATCAGTGTGAAGAAACAAATTGTAGTTTTTATCGGTTTTCAAAAGCCAGGCGAAAGCTTTGAAGATGGATAGCATTGATAACTGATAAGGTAAGCATAGCATTCCTTTTTTCCTAAATAAATAGGCATATCACTTTGCTAGGATTTTAACAAGTTTTTGACTGATTTAAAATTATTGTCCTAACAATGCACTCAATAAAATTTGTTAGGTTTTATCATCCTATTTTGGCTAGTCTCTAGTGTAGGCCTACATGCCCTGCTCAGCTGCTCTTTTTCGGAATCGCAAATTACCAGTAAGCCGACTTGCAGCAGTGTGCAGTTGCATAATTTATGTAGTAATCTGACTACACTTGGTGAGCTGAACCTTTTTTATTGATTTGGCGTACTACCCGAGCTACAGCTCTTCTTGATTAGAGAAAGTCTGAAACATATTAGAGGTCTAGACTATGCAAAGTCTTTTGTTATGTTGAATGACCTGTAGCATTTTGAACGGCTAAAATAGGTAACTAAAGTTTAGTCTAACTTCGAGATATATCTTACGTTAGTCATTATATTGAAAATGTCCTGCTAACAGTAGCAATTAGTTCATAAATAATTTTAATTTTTTGCAGAAGAGCTGACAAAGAAGGAAACGTGAATTTTCATTTGAGCAGTTACCATTTTCAAGATGAAACAAAAAATAATCCAACAATATTTACAAGAAGTATGGACAAACTCTTCCCAGTTGAAAAACCATCTTCAGAGAAGCAGAAAAGTAAGCCCATTGATGCTTCTGAAAAAATATTTCTCTAGATTTTACTGATGAGAAGTTTGATGAGGTTTCAATGGATGAGTTGGTGCTGCCTGATGATCTTTTAACTCTGAACTAGTTCAATGGCACCTACAGATTTTATTCAGTTGACAATTTGAATGAAAAAATGATTAGAGTAGAAACTGGTATTTCTACAAAAAATCTTTTTTTATTGGTAGTTGTATATACAAAAAAATTTAAAGGTGAAATTTTATATTTTTATAACTGAAAAGTTAAGGCGATTAAGCTTGAAGATTAGATTATTATTACATTGATGAAGTTAAGGCAAAATTATACAAATCTGCATCTTGCAAAGTTATTTTTAAGCAGCAAAACCACGATTTCAAACATAGTTTTGACTTTTATTTATGTGTTACATGAATTGCTGTTTGTTGATTTGAAGTCACATGTGCCATCGCGATTGAAAAACAGAATTTCAGCTGCATTTGCTGACTTTCCGAATTGCCGAATGATAGTGGATTGTACTGACATAGAAGTTGTTATTCCAAAACGAATGGATTTACAACGTCTAACAAATTTTACTAATAAGTCAATGAACTCACTTAAAGCACTTGTTGGAGTAGCTCCCAATGGTGTGATTACATTTGTCAGTAAGCTGTGTGCTGGGTCTACATCTGTAAAACACATTGTTCAAAAGTGTGGGATTTTAAATGACTTTGTCGCAGGTAATCTTATTCTTGCTGACAAAGGATTTTTGATCCAAAACATTGTACCTCCAGGAGTAAGTTTTTAACATTCCACCATTTCTTGAACATGGAAAGTTGTCTAAAAATGAAATTATTCAAACTAAAAGCATTGCAAAGTGTCGAATTCATGAAGAACGAGCCAATGCTAGGCTAAAAAGTTTTAAGATTCTAACTTTAATTCCATCATGGTTGCGTGGTTACTTCGATGTTATGTTTCAGCCCGTGGCGGCTTCGGTCAACTTACGATTTCCTCTTATTGTGTGAAAAGGCTTGTGATAATAGCGCATTTGAATGATATTTGCGATATTGCCGGTACTTGCCTGTGCTTTTATATGAGTTCTTGCCAGCACTTTTATACGGTGAGTTTCATACATTTTGCGGCTTTATAAGAACCAGTTATTATTTTTGCTGTTTCGGGTGTGAATTTCGCTGTGATGTTAATAACTGGACGCTCTGCAAAAGCCACTGCCTGGTAGTGTTATTTCTTGATTGCAATATTTGACTCATACACACTGATTTTTGTAAATATCTATGTTTATCATTTTGTGCAATCATACTGAATCTACACAAAAATGTAGTACGGTATTTCAAACCAAGAACAGGGGTTATGCAATGCATATAAGCAATAATTCAAATTGCTTGGTTAAATGTATTTTACATTTTGTTGGCTAAAACTTCTAAGTGTTTAAAATTATGTCTATTTTGTTTTTGTGGATGGTAAACTGGTACTATTTGCGTAAGGGCCTTGCCAAGGTTAACGATTATTCTTTCCATAATTCTTGCTGCAACCGTTACTGAGATAATTTCTACAATAAAAACGCTTGTGTTAGTTAAAAGCTGTATATTTTGAATGCTGACGTTGCGAAAAAAGAAAAAAAAAATTAACATAAAAGGTGCTGGTGAAAAAAGACTGTGGAGATAAGCAGCACGGGTTCTAGCAAGTGATATTACGTAATGGCTATAATTACGTTGCTTACATGCAAGACAACACCTGTTCAAAAAACACTTTGAACTGCATATATTGTACTCTTCAGCAAAGTATGTGAATTGTAAACAGCTCAGATGGCCTAGTGGTAAGAGTGTTTGCCTCGGGAGCTGTAGACCTTGGTTTGATTCCAAGTCGGATCAAACCAATGACATTAAAATTGGTATTCATAGCTTCCCTGCTTGACGTTCTGCATTAAAAGGACAGTGTAAGAACAAGCCGGCAGCTTTACTTGCTGTGCCCCTGGGAAAGGCTCTTAACGGGATTTCCCAATCTTGGTGTGGTAGACAACTCCTAAGCGAGCTGGCAACTCCTAAGCGAGCTCGTAAGAGCGCTTTCTCGTGATAGGAGGGTAAATATGCTGCCAAATTTTTAAAAAAATGCACGCAAATTTTGCAATAATCTCGAGGCACATGAGATACGGAAAATTAATCATTAATGGACTAAAATGGAAATGAATGATAATGAGTTTGACTTCACAATAGTACAAACAAAGTCGACAGTTTGGCTTACGTTTTTCATTGAAAAATGTGCAAGTAGACTAGTGAATACGAAAAAGATTATACTAGCAATCCGCTACACATACATTCACGACCAATTAAACAGCTTTAACTTGTATGATTGTCAACAGACCAGTTAATGGTTGAGATTCTTCGAAGCACCTTTTTGGAGGTATTTTATGTAAAAACTTCAAAGTTGACTGATTTGAGCATTCCAATGTCCATCCTTGTCTAGCTAGTTTCAGGGTAATCAGTTGCAGCTGCCAGATGATGACGGCACATCAACAGATTTCTTCCTCTTCCACTGGCATTCGATATCAGTGCGACTCAGGTTGTTCTGTCATAAATATATATAGCAGCAGCATAACTGCATTTATACTCGCTCTTAGAAATTTCACTCTCAGAAGTGGATTAAATTTCCATATCTTTTCTAAGATTTATTTGAAAATAATATCACAGATTAGCTGCAGAAGCCTTACAAAAAATCATGTGACGGTAGGCTACCGTACTTACAGGCATATGCAGTTATTGGCACTGTACTGGTAGTTTAAAAATCGCTTCAGGTGATTTCTCTTAAATTTCTTAGCACAATGAAATGCAATATTTTAAACTTAAAACTAGCTAGGCCTATAAAAACCAATCAATAACTGAATATATTGAAACTTAGTTACCCGCTTTGGGTTATAAAAAGAAAATTGATCAATCTATTTTCATCAGCTTACCATTACTTTGCAGTTTGTATAATCTGTCTTGCATACTAGGATGAATTTTCCCTCTTAATCCACCATCACAATACTGAAACAACTCCACATGACTTGATTTGTGGTGGTTTTCCCCTTTTTCAGCTGATTTTGATTCATTTGCAATGTGATCAAGCAGTTTGGCGAAAGCACTCATGTTTCGCAACTTATTTCACACTGGTAACTAAGGCTATGCGGCGATAGTTTAGAACCAGCAAAAACGGTTGCTACGACAGCGCCACCTAGCACTTTACCACTCTATTGTCACAGACGGAATGCGTAATAAATGCGATCTTCCAACGTCATTTATTCTGTAACAATAGGCTCGCTGTAATCTGTAATTATGAGCTTCAACATGCTGAGCAAAGCAGGTGTTAGTTATAGACCGTCACTTTGCTCAGGACAATGTTTGGAAATATTTAGCGGAGTATGTAAATAAATCATGTTCATGTCAATAATAGACACAAATTTTGACTACTGATTTCACCGCTCGTTATATTCTTTCGTGCAAGTTTACTCCTTTTTGTTAAAAATAATTGCAAGTTGCAACTTTGCAACTTTTGTTAAAAATAAACGCAACTTCTTAATTTTTTTAGTGCAACAAAAACTCACCCTAATGATAACCAAGTGCGTAGGCAAGGGGGTTCGTGGGTTCAAAGCCTCCTCCCCTATTGGTTCGTCAACTTTTTTGCTTTATACATTAACCTTGGTCCTTGATCTGCGGCCGTGCCGCTGTAGTAACGTGGTAGCGTGAGCCCACAAGAACCACAGACGTGCTTAATTCCGGAATGCCATTTATTGCGTCACAATTTTGTGTACCACTCTCGCCACAATCGCAATCACGAAAAAAGTTGGCCACTCCGGTGTTCATAGCAGTTTGACTTAATTTCAAACTTCTAACTGTTCCGAGATGGTTAGGTGCTTACAGTATAAGTTGAGAGTAACAGGTACTACTCTTGATCGTGCAATGCTCTGTGCTTTTATATTTAATGAACTAATTGTAGAAAGTTTTAATTAGCATGGTTAAGGATGGCAAAAGACTTCCGCCTTACACGTGAGGGTAATACTTAGGAAGGGATTAGCCTAGAGGGCAGTGGCGGCTCGTGAGTTTAAAACTAGGGGGTGCTGCCATTGTTCAGAAGGGGCATGTGATCTTGCTCTTGCGGCTGTTTATGATAACGTGGTGGCCTGGCTGAGAGACAAGACGTGCTCTAGCATGTAGTTCGGTCTGGCAGCTTTAAAATCAAACCAAATCAGCTCCAAACGAAGCAACTGAGAGCCTACAGGTTTAGTTTCGATAACGAGGATCACGGATGACTGTATTGTTCTGCAAGCTGTTAAGTTTTTTTAATTATTCATTGTGAGATTGATTGTCAGTTGACGCATAATTTATTATATTTTTTTTAAAACGACGAAGGCGCTACCCACAAGACGAATCCAGATTTTAGGTTTAAAGTGTTGCCATTTGTTTCCAAGTTATGTGGTTGAATTTGCTTCTTGATGCTTTAATTTGTTGCTTGTAAAGAAACCATCAAGCAGAGATAATCATCGTGAAGCATCTTATCCAAAGACTCAACAACAAAGCGTATGTGAGAGTTGAATCAGTCACCACCTGTAAGCATAGTCGCCATGGAGACAACGCTCCACCCACTGCCTCACGCTTACTTTATTTGGGCGTTGCATCGTTATGACTAGGGCAATCAAAAGTCGCTTACGGACCGTCCGCAAACCAAGATTCAGAGTGATTTTTCAGAAAGCTTTAATGCATTGTTTTAAATCGTTGTTTCATATGTCAAAAGAAGCCAAAATTTAGCGTTTGCGCAACAATATTTTTACGAAGCTTTCTTCCTTTTTTTCGTGTTTCTGCGAAATCGTTCATTCATTTATATTTTGACCAGACGTGTAACGGTGCAAAACACGTGAGCTTTTTCCAACCTGGGAGGCGTGGACTGGTCTAAACGGAGGCGCAAGTGTTAGTCAAAATCATTTAAAAATATAGGCTTATGTATTGTTTCATGAAGGGAAGCGTCATGATTAATATTTTGTGAGGGAGGCGTAGTAACACAAAGTTTAAAAACCACTGGTCTAATGTGTACGCTTACGGGCAATATTTCAAAGCTCGCATTCTTAAAACATGCTAGAATTGTGCTACAGAAAAATATTTTTAATGGAAGACTTCAGCACGTCCACAAAATCTCAACACACCACAAACAACAAGGTTTCCCAACTGGGGATGCTTGCACCTCTTGGGGGCGCGAGGAAGCATTCTCGGGGGTTCAAAACGGCTTATAGATTTTTATCTTGTATTAAGAGCGCTTTTATTTTCGGTTGCTCAGTGTCAATTTTTCAGCGCTGTTACGCTCTAGTAATATGTAATTCGCAAACATCTACCCAAGTGGCGTAAAACCTTCGCTCCTTTGTGGTTGACTACAATCAAGCTCTGAAAAGAAAATGCGTCTGATTCAGCGAAAGAGTAGTGACTGGTTTAACTATCCTATACCTTGCATTAGCGACACTTTCAAAAAGGCTGAAAACTCCAAAATTGATAGTTCCGCTGGGGGAGCTTACAGCGTTCTCCCTGACCCCCCCCCTCCCCAGCTAAACACCTGTTGGGTTTTTGACGTAAAGTCATTACAGGAAAATGTTTTGTGTCAATAACACGTATGAATTCATTTCAGCTCCAACGATAACGAACATTTGGTTTGCGCGGATGATTACAGTCGCATATTTTGTGAGGGGTGCAAGAACATATCAAAAATTTTGTATGAAAATGGTGGGGAGTATCAAAATGGTTGGGAACCGCTCTATTATAAAATAATGCAAAACAAAAAAAGAGAGTTCCTAAAATGCTTAAATATGAACACTTATGTTTAAATAAATTATATGAAGTTACTTACGACAGTCGACAGACAGTGATTAATTACCAGAATCTGACTGTCACGTTAAAAAATCATTCGTACTCCCAACTAAACACTAAGTTTGTGATTCAACTTTGTCGCAACTTTTTAACTTGTCAAAAGTTGGCCCCCCCTTTTATAAATTCTAAATACGCCATTTTGTGGGGGAGTATGTGGGAGGGGTGGAGTGTGGGGGGAGTAGGCCTATAGAAAATTTGGGGGTGCTTGAATGGTGGGGAATTGGGGAATTTTTGGTAGTTTGGGGAGTTGGTACCTTTATCTCGAAACATCTTACTAGCTAAATATACAAATTTACTTCAACTGATCTGCTGATATAAGGTTGATACCAGATAGATAAATTCTTGACTTTATTTATATTAGTAATTAACCAACTAACCTCATTGCTTGCCGGTATTGTAGTTTTTAAAATGCAAGCAGCAGGAGCGTATTTAGGGGGGGGGAGCATTGTGCCATCCCCCCCCCCTTTTGACTTTGCCTTTTAGTTAAAAAGAACAAAACTTATGGTGCCAAATGAATGCATCCTCCCATCAGACATTTTCAAAAGTGTTTTTGATGTATACCGAACTTCTTCGATAGCGATAAGCTTTACGCCTTAAGCACGCATAATCGAAAATGGAGTCCTACTAAACACCGCAAAGGACGACAAAAAACCTCGAATTGATGAACTAAACACCGCAAAGTACGATAAAGGACCCTAAAACCCTAACCCTAGCCTAACTCCAACCTAACATAACCTAACCCTAATTTAAAGTCCTTTGTCGTTCCTTGTTATGGTATGATTCCAAGTCCTTTGTTGTTCTTTGCGGTGTTTAGTAGATCAATGTAAGGTAGGTCCTTTGCAGTGTTTCAGTCCTTTGCGGTGTTTAGTGGTAGGATCGTCAAAAATGTGCGAACAAAATGCATCATATTTGGCGAAGCACTCAAAATTAGGGTCAAAAAATTTAAACAAAATTTGCGTAAAAATTATTCAAACAGCACTAAAATAGCCTATACAGCATGTAAATTTTTAAAGTTTCCCGGGGAAGCTTGCCCGCGAATCCCCCTAAAGCTTTTCTTGCTTCTCAATCATCTTCAAATTTGTTCTGCTGAAACAAAATGCGATTGAAAAAAATGTAGAAATTATGGCCCCCCTCTTTTAAAATTTCTCGCTACGCCACTGGCAAGCAGATAAAGAGACTTAAAAAGCTAAGCTACCGGTAGTCTAAAATATTTGGACTAAAAACGCCTGAAATATGTATTGATAATCAGCAGCAACATCAGCTATTCATTTAACGTCTGCCCTGGTGCTATGGACTAGGTCTATTCAATAGAGTGGAGTAAAAAAAACGTTTTGTCTAATTTTAAAACCATACCCTTCTTAAAACCTGAAAAATTGGCTAAAAATACCAAAAAAATTAAAATTATGGAGTTGCCTCTTTAATTTCCCTGGCAACCCACCACCAAGTGATGACCGATGTTAAAAATTCTTAAAATAATGATAACTTCTGAACCAATTATCGAAGAAGCTTCATTTTAGGCTAAAAGAGCCTGTGAAGGCAGTTTTTCATTATTGTGTGTTTGGTGGTTTTACATCCCGTAGTTGTTACGAGGAAGAGATATCCATCTTATTTTTACCCAACCGGTTCTCCGTTTTTCGTAAATTATTATATTTTTAATCCTCTTCTGCGAAGATGACAGTTAAAACACTGAAATCGCTGTAGCGACAGTGACATCAGCTTCGCAGTAGTGTCAATTGTGGCATCTCGTTAGCTGGGTAGAGGCAGAGCCTAATGATGCTGTCACTGTCATAGACTAGCTGGGTTTTAGAGCAACGCTGCGGGTGTAATGCTGTAATTGTTTTGGTAATTTAAAAAGTCAGGGAAGATGGCAATATTCTAGGTTGTAATTAGGTTCTTAAGCTAGGCCTAGCTACAGCAGAAAACGGTTGGTGTAAAACTGTAGACCGACTAAATTGATTTATATATAGCGCCTGAACAGCAGAATCGTACAGCGTAAATGGTACTGTGGCAGACTAATGCAGTTCACATAAATGAAAATGCAACGTTCTAAATATGTTCTGAGGCATCAAAGCGGCGGCAAAGTGCTTCAAGTCTGCAACCACAATCTAACCAAAGACTATCAAATCAAACAGCTTTATTTTATGCAAACGTCAAAAAATACGCATTTTTACCAACAAAAAAAAAAACAGATAATAATTTGTATGAAGACAACAACTACTGAAACATAGTTTTAGCTAAAATGTACATCATGCAAAAGAAAATATTTTAATAACAAAATAAGAGCCCAAATAATTTGAAACATTTGAATGTTAAAGACGTTTCGATTTAAACTTAAACCATTATCAATCTTATTCAAATAGAATGTATCATCAATCTTATTCAAATAGATTCTATTTGAATAAGATTGATAATGATTTAAGTTTAAATCCAAACGTCTCTTACATTCAAATTTTTCAAATATTTTGGGCTCTTATTTTTGTAATTGAAATATTCAAAAAATTTATATATTGTACTCCAAAAGAAAATAAATAGACTATTTTATTTCACAGAAATCATTCAGCAGTTTAGCAAGCTTATGAGTCTAGTGTAGTGCACTGGAAATCTGGAATGCTACATCAGTAGCCAGTGTCTTTTTTTTGTTATTTCAAGCCACTTAATTGCTGCTTAGGATTTTTGTGGTAGTGAAGTACATGCATCATGGAGATGATCTAGTTGAGCATCGAACCCGCAAACCCAGCTTCGGAGCCCAATGCACCAACCACTCGGCCAACTCCATGAGCATTGGTAGCCAAGTGTCACTCAGTAGGCCAATTTCAGATCCAAGCCAAATGATTATTTTTCTTGAGAATGAATTCTGGCAGCTATCACTAACAATCAGAAGCAAATGGTATTGACATAAGTGATTGACAATGTTCAATGCCTCAGCAATATTTTTTTGAACCAAAGTATGGTGAAGAAGAATGCAAGCATAACGAAATTGTGTGATTACGATTTTTGTTACTTTTATTTTTGTAATAAAAGTATCAAAAAATTCCATGAATGATGTTTTGAAACTTTTTTTAATATCAGCAATTTAGCAAAACTCAGCGAAAACGTTTGGAAATTGGCAAAACTATTACCGGAACCGGTAACCTTTAAAGTGCTTGCTACAAACTGTGTACATCAAAGCCATTTTCTTGTTTATTTACCAAGTAATTTCATTTTCTTCGAAGTTGAGAATCATCTGGTAATTTTAATGGTGATATTCTTGCATCAACTGGATCGGAAAAACAGCCTTAATAGATTAGGGCATATTGGTAGTGGTAGCCAGGCAGTTGGTATCGTAATTGGTAATAGGCCAAAGTCTTACACACAGATACAGAAGACTAGCACAACATACTTGTATTTGCATTGACAGATGGGTTCTAAACAGTCTAACAGATCACTGAGTCACCTTATGATTCTGTCAAAAAATTAGACTAGAGATTAGACCTGGACCAATAATAATGCAATACTGTAGCTGGTTATGAACAGATTAACTCATTTACTTGCATATAAACAGATTAATAGGTACTTTTGTGCAAATGTACGCAAGTATGCACCAGTTAGTTCGGCTTAGCTCATCAAGTTTACTGCCCACGGATTCAGTTTACTCTGGTACAGTATCGTATCTGCTGATGTTTCAGTGCACCTACGCTTAGTTACCGGTAGGCTAATATTTCCCACTTTCCTCAGATCAAATTTTTCTACGAAAAGGTTACTTATGTTCTTGGCAAGCTCAAGACCTATTTCTATGTCTAACAGTGCAGCACACCATCACCAAATGCGAAAACCTTTTAATTAGCTTTACTTGCACCGTAGTAATTCCTGCTAGCAACGCAAACCTATTGACTCAAACGATGTCACAGCAAGGACTCTTTATTTTCACACGTATTGAAACTTTATTGACACAGTTGCAAATTCTCAATATTTAAAAATCCCACAGCTCAAACGCAGGAATAATTCACCAGCAATTTCCTGCAAAAGTATTTAAAATAACTCAAATAAACTTCACAGGCACTTTAAAAGACTCAGAGTAGACATGTTTATATCTGTTCCAAAAGACGATTTTACGGTAAAGACACGAATCAAAAAGTTATAGCTAAAAAAACTATTATTTTCTTAAAAGGGACAAATTAATGTTTCGACTATAACAAAAGTCTCGTCAGCCTTGCTACGCACAGCAGCTAATCCAGGCTAAACTCATTCCAGACTGTAGACTCTTTTCTTGAAGTCGAGATGTCCAGATAAAGCAATGCAAAAAAAGAGTCTACAGTCTGGAATGAGTTTAGCCTGGATTGGCTGTGCTTAGCAAGGCTGACGAGACTTTTGTTATAGTCGAAATATCATTTTCTTGTTTTGCAAATACACTGTAGCTATTCTTATGCTTTTTTTTAGATTTTTCTTTCTAAACTAGGGTTGTGCTGGGGAAAAGATTTTTTAAAAATGTCATTTTAAGCCAGTAGTCCAAAAAAGGGGTCCACAGCTACTTTGGGTCGGTAAAATGGTTGCAGCGGGTCCACAGCCAGGTTTTTAAATGTAATCACAACTTGCCAAAACATTGATGAGAGTCAGTTAGGGTCTGTGGTTAAAACTAGAATCATCTTGATTTTCGATTGCAAGTTTCTAGAGCAAGGCTTTGGAGCAGACACAAGTTCGCAACTGCTCCAGCTCCGGAGCTCTCTTCTATCACAAAGCAGCTCCTGCTCCGACTCTGGTGCTTTTTGATATCACTGCTCGTAGATCCAGCTCCATCGGTTAAAAATTTAAGTTTAAGCATATTTGTGCAATTTGAAGTTTCGAGCTTTTAAATTTTCACTTCTTTATCACAAAACTCAATAAATTCCAAACATTGATTTCGAAAACAGTCCATAGTTCTAAACACAAAGTTTTAATTTATATAAAATGCGTCAATGACAACAGGGTTGCCTTAGTGAGGGGGCCGCGAAGGGGGGGGCTCGGCGCCCCTAGTTCTAAAAAAACTGTTTGTAGGGGGGGGCAATTAAAAAGGGGGCTCTTAAAATCGGAAGAGTCCTTGTGAATGTTTAGACTTTAGAGCAGAGGTTCTTAAACTGGAAGGCGTAAAAAGTTTGCAAGGGGGGCGTGAGCATAGCAGTGACTTAATGTTGAACGTATATTTTCAAATCTTTTTTCGTCAAACATCAAAACTAAAGCTTGTTTCCCCAGAACAGCTGTGTCCTTTCATTAAGACGATTAAAGACATTGCAAATATAGTATTACATTTTCTGCATGTTTTTTGTAGCGTGGTGGGCAATGCCGTACGGGGCCTTAGCCACGAGGGGGCCATTGGGGGCTAAGTCGGCCGCGTGGCGCAGTGGTTCGGAGCGTCGTTTTTACGATGACCACGATCGCAAGGTTAATGATTCAACTCCCTACCTAGTCTCGTTGTTGCGTCTTTGGATAAGATGCTTCATGATGATTATCTCTGCTTGTGGGAATCTGGCAAGCAGCAAATTAAAAAAGTATGTATAGCTGTTTGACATTTGTTTGGATAACTGTGTTTGTCTACTGTGTTAACGTTTATTTTTGTTTGTTTTAATGCGTCAACGCTCTTTTATTTCAATGCGTCAACGCTTTTTTGTTTTTATTTTAGTTTTGTTTTTGATGTGTACGTTTGGATCAAATTTTTTTGTGCTGTGTTTTGTAACATGCTGTAAGGTACAGCTGCCTCAAAGATGACCGAATGGTCTTTTGCTGTTCCTTCCAGGCATGTCTTATAAAGCGTTTGGAAAATAAACTTGACTTGACTTGAGTCTGCATTCGTCCTACGCATAGCGCCTCCGCCGCTTTCTCGTGATAGGAGGATAAAGATAAAGAAATCAAAAAATCAAAGCCCCCCCAGAATTTGTTTTAGCCCTCCCAAAACTATTTATGTCGAAATGATGACGGTGCATAAACCCAATGATTTATATTTTTGTTTTAAAGACACTTCAATCGATGTTAAGTTTGAATCTGGAGACTAATTTCTGATTCGCATCCTAATACTAAAAGCAGAAAGGGTTTCAATTTTCACCGTTTGACAGACTGATGTCTGAGTGCTGTGCAATTGTGCATAAACGCAATTAACGAAATTCGCATTATGAAAATACGACCCGCTGGTTATAGGCAACCGCGATTGGATACTACGCTGTTTAACTTTGCTGGAAGACACATTTTGTTTTTGTTGTTGTTTTCTGCCCTTATCTGATTAACACATCTTTCTTCTCACTATCATTTTATTTCCGCTCAGGGTTGTTTTAAGTTTTGGGAGTATTACTGGGGTTTTTCGTTTCCGCATTTCCCGCATGCAAGTTCTTTCTTTCTGCATAAACTTGTAACTTGACTGAAATTAAGGGGCGGTATACTGCTCAACTTTTGTGCACTTAACACAATGCGTTCACTTAATGAACAAACAAAGCTAACGCATTGCGTTAAGTGCAACAGAAGTTGAGCTGCATACCGCCCCGTGTTCAGATTTGGGAAGCAATACAAATAAAAAATCAGAAAAATTAGGTTGATTTTTCAGCCCCCCCCCCAAAAAATATATTCAGCTCCTCCAAAATGTAAAGGCTGGCTACGACCCCGGTGCCGTATCAAAGCATATCTGAAATTCGGTCTCCCACCCCGGTCGGGGGAAGGGGAGCATCTGTAAGGACCCCACAACATTGTTGCATTAGACTCAGAATTAAAGGCAAAATTTTTTTTAAAAAATTTCGTCAAAAGTTGTTGAAAAAGCACTAAAATTGCAATTTTATGATGTACATTACAACTAAATTTTCAAAAAATTTCCGGGGGAGCATGTTCTTGGACCCCTTTAGCGAGTTTGCTATGATTTTGCCTCACACCGACAAAACCTGCGTGTATGAAAGTTTGGGGCGCCTCTCCTGAGAAAATTTCTGGATACGTCTAATGAAATAATGCAGCTAATGAGTCGAAAAAGCGCGAAATTGCCCAAATGCTTGTAGATATCAAAGGACCCCATCTGGAACTTTTTTGTAGGGAGGGGCAACAATCTTCACGCGGCACTGGTGGTAGGGCGTGGGCAAAAATAACTAACGCCAAAGGGGGTGTGACTGAAAAAGTTTAAGAACAACTGGTATAAAATAGACAGTGGCTATTTGTACGGGCCCGTACAAATAGGCGTTTGGTTTCTTTTATTATCCCTTCGCGCTCTCCCGGTTCTACGAGAGCGTGACGAAGCAATCAATTAATCCAAAGAGGCAAATGTTACGGGCCCATAAAAATAGCCACTTTCTATAAAATAATAGATTTTTTTTAGCATTATACAGGGCCCCCCTAGTTCGAATTTTAGCAAGGCACCCCTGAATGACAGTAGCAGCTCAAGAAATGAGTTGAAGTTAGAGCTAAAGTTTTAAACAACTGGCTTCAGCTCCACTTGAGCTTCAAAAAGAGCTTTAGCTCTTCTGAAAAAGCCTGCCTCCGGGGCTCCAGCTCCAAAGCCCTGGTTTCCAATGAAGCGGAACTAGCTGCAGAAATTGAGTCGTTTTTTCATGAACACTCAAACGAAACTAGAAAGGATGCGCTTGCTTGTGCTCCTGCTGATGACGAGTCTTGAAAAATTACTGATACAGCGGTATCTCTTGGTTTTACTTTTCGAATGAGTAATTGCTCAGCATGGCTTAGGGCCTCAACCACATATAAACTTGCAATATTATCGTGTATGAATGTATGAATAGCTGCAGTGTATTTGCAAAACAACAAAAATTAGTTTTTTAGCTATAAATTTTTCATTTGTGTCTTTACCGTAAAATCGTCTTTTGGAACAGATATAAACATGTCTATTCCGAGTCTTTTTAGCCTAAAATGAAGCTTCTGCGATGATTGGTTCAGGAGTTACCGTGAATTTTTAACATTGGCCACCACTTGGTGGCGGGTAGCCAGGCCAAATAAAGAGGCCACTCCCCAATTTTAATTTTTTTGGTATTTTTAGTCAATTTGTCAGATTTTTATGATTTGAGTATGTTTTTGAAATTAGACAAAACGTTTTTTTCACTTCACCCTACTATTTAATTTATTGGTAGCCTACTGTACCAGTAAAAAAAAACAAATGCAAAAGCATAGGCCTAGTATATATTTTGCATATGAATAGTAAATGCATGTCTTGCATTTAACGTTACATCACACAGAAATCTTTTTGCAAAAATAATTCAACAATGTCAGATTTCTAAAAAGAATTTTAAAGAAACACCAAAAAACAGGTCCATACAGGCACCCTAAGAAACAGAAAAAAGTACCACTTTCATATGGCAATTACCTGCATGCAGTCTGGACACTGAACAGTCTAGACTAGTCTAGATTAGAATTGCCTGCATGCAATGAATCAAGAGACTCAACGGTTTACTAGACTACCGGTACTCTAGTTGATTAGTTCTACCATAATATTGCACTATAATGCATGGCACTATAATCGGATTAAAATATCTACCGGTAGCCTATTTAATTCAGTAAAAGCTCATTTCTTTTTCGTAAAAGTAGCTAAGTAATAACCAGGACCCTATTAAGGCCTAGGAAGGCACCGGGGCTATTTTTCCGGGAGGCTCCCATGCTTTTTGGTAGACTTAATGTTGACGTCAATTCAGAACTTTTTTTGCGTCCGATTTTGCATATGTACGTGCCCTAGTTTGAAACCTACGCACGTATTTTGATACATTTTCGTACGTAATTATACCTTATCTCTTTCACTTTCTTAACCCTGTTGAGACCTGGCTTTTTTAAGACCTTAGCTGCCTTTGTCATTCCTATTTAACTTCATAAGTTTAACAGCTCAGATGGCCGAGTGGTATAGAGCGTCTGTCGCTTGAGCTTGGTGTGGTACACAGATGTCTGGCAACACCTACGCGAGCTCGTATAGCGCTTTGATCGCTATCTCGTGATAGGAGGATAAATATGCAACCAACTAACTTACTGATATGCTATGGGATAGTGTGTTACTAAGTTGTAGCGGCAGCACCATAACTCATAAAAACCTATTCAAGTTGGCTTCTAAAACTAAACCGGCCGTTAGCTCAGTTGCTAAGCGTACGCTATCGGTGCGGTACGTCTGGGGTTCGATTACCGGACCGGTCAAATCTACACAGTGTCGCCAACGACTCGCCACCGTTGCGACGTTTTTTCGGAGCTGTGTTGCCCAGGCGCTAAGCCGCGGAGATGGGCCCCGCAACACGCTTCGGCGTATTACGGCGAGCGTAATGAAGATTTGATCAACCGGCCGTTAGCTCAGTTGCTCAGACATATAACCAAGAATTCCATCCATCTGGAACCCAAAATAAGAACGACTGGAAAAATAATTAAACTGCCTAGGTATTATTGAGCTAAAGATGGAACACCTTCCCATCTAACATTGACAGCACTAAGCACTAAGCAGATGAGAATACAGATGAGAATACAAAACCCCATATTGAAAATAAACAAAGAAAACGTTTTAAAAACACAAAATATACTGGTACCATAAAATTGTCCACATTTACAAGTAATAATTAATGCAATTATTATTTTGCACCAGACGGGATACGTTTCGACTATTAAATAAAGTCTCTTCAGTGGTGCTTAAAACTTCAAATCCATGAAGTAAATCCATCAACATACAATGCATTCTACCTAGCACCTTTAAAGGTTACTTCTATATCAAACTCAAGTTTTTGGCCCCAAACAACGATACCCAATGAAAGAAACTATAACCACTAACCCCCACAACTAAGTTCCCGGTAGCCTAACTAGCCCACTAGAAGCCCCTATGGCAACCCACTCATTTGCAGCTGCAGACGCGTTTCGACCTTATTATGGTCTCATCAGTGCAGCATAGCAACCTCCCACCTTCCTGAAAAAAAAAAAAAAAAAAAAAAAAAAAAAAAATTCTAACCTTCAAATGAACTACACGCTCCAAATCTAAGCCTCTACTCGTTCTGCTCAAGGTAGAAAATTTGAAATAAAACCTTCAAGAAAATAATACAGGCTGGATTATGATGTCACAGATTCCCTGTAAACAATCAAGGATTGTGACGTCATCCTTTGTGTAAGCGCCCTCTGACGATGGCTGGCTATGCAAGTGCCTGTCACGGTCCACAAGGAT
>OZ023237.1:6212638-6276295 GCA_964006365.1 Trididemnum miniatum
CACGCCAAACCAGTGGCTTGCCATACACCTGCCCCCATCTTACTTCACTGGCAAGAGAAAGTTCGTGAAGATCTTATCCGTGACGAGGCCCTGGGAATTCTGGAGAAAGTGCCTCATGGCAATCCTACTACATGGTGTCATCGTATGGTCATAACCAGGAAACACGATGGCGCCCCTCGCCGCACCGTAGATCTTTCACCTCTCAACAAGTTCTGCAAGCGTGAGACGTTTGCTTCCGAGGCGCCATTCCACCTTGCTCGCCGCGTACCTAGAAACACTTGGAAAACTGTTACAGACGCTTGGAATGGTTATCACAGTGTACCGCTGCGTGAGTCTGATCGCCACCTCACGACTTTCATCACACCCTTTGGAAAATGGAGATACACCAGAGCCCCTCAGGGTTTTCTGTCGTTGGGAGATGGTTACAACCGCCGCTTTAATTCCATCCTTGCTGATTTTGTTCGTAAAGAACGTTGTGTTGATGACACAGTCTTTTATGATGATGACCTTAGCCAGCACTGGTGGCGCACCATGGAATTCCTCACCCTGGTTGGCCAGTCAGGAATCGTTTTGAACCCAGAGAAGTTTCAATTTGCCAACCGATCTGTAGATTTTGCTGGCTTTCGCATTTCCGAGTCAACTGTGGAGCCACTACCTAAATACTTAAACGCCATTCGTGACTTTCCTGCCCCTAAAAACATCACAGACGTCCGCAGTTGGTTTGGTTTGGTAAATCAAGTAGCAAGCTATGCTCAGC
Organism: Trididemnum miniatum; assembly: GCA_964006365.1. Lineage (NCBI taxonomy): Eukaryota > Metazoa > Chordata > Ascidiacea > Aplousobranchia > Didemnidae > Trididemnum > Trididemnum miniatum. The sequence continues at coordinate 6,213,396 of OZ023237.1, forward strand.
TCCGTGATCTCGTTGCACCATTTAAACAATTTTTAAGCCCGAAACGCAAGTTTGAGTGGTCTGACGAACTTGATCGGGCTTTTGCTGCCTCTAAACTTGCCATTATAGACGCTATCCGACATGGTGTAGAAATCTTCGATCCCACTCGGCGAACATGCTTACGCCCAGATTGGTCCAATCGAGGTGTCGGATATTTCCTCCTTCAGAAACACTGCTCCTGCGACTCCTGCATCCCAGGCTGTTGTGAATTCGGATGGCGAGTGACCCTCGCCGGATCTCGTTCCTTATCATCGGCCGAACGGAGATATGCTCCAGTCGAAGGTGAAGCCCTGGCGGTCGCCTGGGGCTTAGAACAAACCAAATACTTCACGCAAGGCTGTGACAACCTTGTAGTCGTTACGGATCATAAACCGTTAACGAAAATTTTTGGTGACCGAACCTTAGACGAAATCACTAACACTCGACTGTTTAGGCTTAAACAACGCACCTTAATGTGGCGTTTTCAAATCTTTCATTTACCAGGGGCAACTAACTGCGCCGCCGATGCCACATCGCGTCACCCAGTGTTGTGTACTTTTATCGCTACCGTTTCATGTCACGAGCTTGACTCCCCCGACATTATCGAACAAGCTCTCGTAGCTGCTGTGCAGCACGATTCATCTAAGGCATTTAGCATACAATGGGAGGAGATTGCATTGCACACTAAAAACGACCCTGCGTTAAATCATTTGTTGCATGCTATAGAGTGTGGATTTGATTCTGATAGCCTCAAAACTCATTGTGTAGGCCTAGACCAATACCTTCCTTTTCGCGAAAGTTATTACATCTTAGACGGTGTCATTCTATATAATGATCGTGTTGTTGTACCTGCATCGCTGAGGCATATAGTACTCTCTGCATTGCATGCCGCCCATCAAGGTACGTCTGCTATGGAGCGACGGGCGCGGGCAACTGTGTTTTGGCCTGGTATGACTCGAGATATTCATGATGTACGTAATTCTTGTGCTCATTGTAATCGTAACGCACCATCCCAGGCAGCTCCCCCGCCAATGCCCGCACACCCACCCGCCACGCCCTTTGAGCAAATTTTTGCTGATTACTTTAATTACGGGGGTCGTAACTTTTTGGTAATCGGGGACAAGTTCTCTGGCTGGGCGGATGTCTTTGGTACATCCCCTGGGTCAAGCATCAGTGGCGCAGCTGCTTTGGTTCGTTTATTGCGATCATACTTCGGCGTTTTTGGGGTTCCCGACGAAATATCCACAGATGGGGGGCCCGAATTTACAGCTTCGGCTACTGAGACGTTTTTGAAAACTTGGGGTGTAAACCACAGGGTGTCATCTGCATATTTTCCCCAGTCCAATGGCCGAGCCGAGGTTGCCGTCAAATCTGCCAAAAGGATGTTGAGAGATAATGTCAGCCCTGACGGTGACTTAAATAACGACTCCTTCTTGCGAGCTTTGCTGCAATTGCGCAATACTCCCGATCCTGATTGTGGAATGTCCCCCGCGGAGGTCGTGTTTGGCCGGCCTCTGCGAGATGCTTTCTCATTCGTGAATCGCTTAGCCAAATATTCCAATCACTTCGTGCGGCGCACATGGCGTGAGACATGGAAGGCCAAGGAAGATGCACTCCGTTTACGCGCAGGACGGAACGCAGTTGCGTTAAAAAGAAATAGTCATCCCTTGCCCGCCCTGAACTGTGGCGACCGCGTGTTCATTCAAACCCAAGCAGGCAACTACCCACTTAAATGGGATAAGGTCGGCACCATTATGGAAGTCCTAACTTTTGATCGCTATGTTGTTAAAGTTTGCGGATCTGGACGCCTTACCACTCGCAATAGGCGCTTTTTCCGTCTTATTCCGACAAACCAAGCTCGATTGTCATCCCCCAACGCATGTGAGAAACCTACCTCCAACATGCCACCCCTTTCACCCGATACTGCTCCAGGTCCCAGCCCGATCCCACCTGCTTCCAATTATCATCACAGCTCTGTGTTTAACGACCCTGTCCAAGGATCTTGCCCCGAGCCCTCTACGGAATTGGCATCAGACCACAGTCCTCCTGCGGACACCGATGAACCTCCGATGGAACTTCCCGTAGAAAACCCTTCTTTAAGGCGATCTACTCGTGCTCGTCGCCCTGCTTTAGAACTAGATCCTGCAAGCGGGCGTTGGATCCCAAAAGGCTTAATATCCTCCATGGGGTGGGGTAACAAACTGGGGGGGATGTAGGATTATGCCTAGAGTTTGTACCATCTTTGTGTCGTACTTATGACATCACTATCGCTGCCCTACCGTTATATTCTGTTATCGCACTGCGTGCTCAGTTGAGCTCAGCGGTTAAGAGTAACCTGCTGTATTAGTTATTGTGTGGCAGCGTAGTTTCGTTAGTTCAGTTATTTATTTATGTTCTTTATTGCAGAGTCGATTCAATCATTTTCGGGTATTATATTTTATGCTCCGAAAATTGGTGATATTTCTTCAAAGTCCAACATTCTTTAACCCTCCCTCCCCCCGTCCGCACCTTTTTACACACACGCACACAAACAAATTAAGGTTGCATCGTAACACGTACTAAAATCATTTCCATGTAAAAAGACGCCGCGGTGTTAAAGGCAGGGCCCCTGACCAGATCTGCCCACCCCCCAGTCGGGGGTTTGGGGGACGGTTCCGCTGGCTCTGGAATAGCTTATCCACCGAACCACCTTGGCGGCTTAGCATTTAAAACAGCCAATACCGACTCTCCAAGCTGGATAAGTAGTGACAGTGACGTGGCCAACGAAAAATTTAGGGGGGTGCTGTACCCGGATTCAGGCAAATCATCAAGGAAAATGGTCTTTATTTCTAAAGAATATTGTCACAAGGAAAAAAGGGGGCTTCCTTCCCCCGACTACGCCACTGAGTAATGGTCAATAGAACTGTGAAAAAATATACAGTATGTGAAGCAGAACTGGTGTAGAGAATACAAGAATAACCTTCCTTAAAATGCTTCGCCGAAGCGCTGTATTAATGCTTTTGCAGGGCTTCCACTTACTGGTATCAATTGCTAAAATCTCAAAAAATCATCATAACATACAGAAGTGGTTTAATGGCCATCTAAACTTTTTATACTTAATTTGATTAAATTTGAAACCGAAGGGGTCATTTTTTTTGAGGACGCCATTGAAAAACTTTTTATCGCTGATCGGGTGGCCTCCCTTTCTCGGGTGACTCCGGGGCTATAGCCCCCCTTAATCCGGCTCTGGTAATAACTACGCATGATCTCACTGTTAGAAGTCGCTTCGGCTTCACTCCGATTCAACATACAATTCCACTGTGGATCCAATCCGACAAAAAAAAAACACGCTTACTCAGGCTCCGGATCCGGTCCATGCTCATCTCTGCCGGACAGCAGACACTGATTGAGCACAGATAGTGATTCCACATGGCTCTGCTGTTAGTCATGGTTTATAGCAGTGCTATTCAACCGGGTATACGGTATACCCTACTAGTGTATACGAGAATAAATTTGGGGTATACAGCTGAACTGAGGTATACAAGGGGTATACAAGCAGCATCACAGGTATGTCATCGAAGACAAAGCTCATAAACTTTTCATTCGATGTACCATTGTTCCATTATCATGTCTAGTTTTTAATGGTTGCAAAAAGTAAGAACCCACTGATTTTCTGCATCATAATCAATTTTTGATGTCATAATTAATGGTGATTATGACATTAAAAATTTAAATGTGACGCGGAAAGCTCGTGAACTTTTGGAACCTTTTACACTGGACATATGGGCAGGGTAAATAATACTATTCAAGCGTTTTTGCACACTCTTTAGGGGTCATAAACTCTGTAGGTTAAAAACTTCTCGTGTTCTTTTTCCCTACACAGTTACCCTGTCTGCATGTCGTGTTTATTTAGCAAAAAAAAAACGCGGGCTTTCTGTATCATAAATAAGTTTTAATGCCATTAGGAACTTTAACGACTTTCCTTTTTTGAGCCAGTACATGAAAGAGTCTGATTGGAAGTTTGAGGACGCTTCCGCCGGAGACAACTGTCGACACTTATCGTTGCTCACTTACTGTAAACTTGCTTGGTGATAATTGGTGTGCATACTTTCCTGAAGGCAATGACAAACGTCCGGATGCAAACTCTTGGATTATTCAGTCATTTAATGAAGAACCAACAGAGGATGAGGAATTACTGGAGCTTCGCGCTGATTTAAACCAAAAGATTGCTTTTCAAGAAATGGATTACTCAGAGTTTTGGGTTTATCTTCTTGAATTTTTGGAATATGAAAATCTTGCAAAACGTGCCATTGATATCTTAGTACAGATTCCTACTACTTATTTATGTGAAGAAGGGTTTTTCAGTCTTGCGGAAATCAAGTCAAAGAAAAGAAACTTAAAACTTGATTTTGATTCTGCAATGCGAGGAGGGGTTGAGAAAGAAATAACACCGCGTTACCTCCGCATTGCCGAAACTATGCAAGACCAAGCAAGCCACTAAACAGAGTATTAAACTTCGTTTTTTGTACTTTTGCGTGCTTAACATCATGTGATCGAAGTTTTCCGTTTGTAAGTTTACTATTTGTAAGTTTTCTGCGCCCAATTACACATTACTGGGTATACGAAGTTCTTGAAAAATTGTAATAGGTATACCACAGAAAAAAAGGTTGAAGAGCACTGGCTTATAGATACACTGTGTGATGTTCGTAAACTAAACCACGTGACCATTGACCAACCAAGCATTAAATATACAAAACTGTACAAACTTTTTGATTATTTATTTGCATCAAACTTTTTGCTTATTTATTTTGCGTTTAATAATTTATTTTTGCGTTTGACTATTTGTTTTTGCGTTTGATCATTTATTTCTGCGTTTGACTATTTGTTTTTGCGTTTGATTATTTTTTTCTGCGTTTGATTCTTTATTTTTGCGTTAGCTTATTTGGTTTTGCGTTCAGCTGTATGTTTTAGCGTTAGTATAAATATACTTAAAAACATACGCTGCAAATAGAGTGAACCGTTGGCGCTTCATACGGCCGCGCTTAAACGTGGTTTGCTCCAGAGCAGGCGTCATACATGAAAATCTTAAAATCTCCAGGACCAGAGCTGGAGCTTTACGTTTTATCTAATGCCACTCCAGCCTTGGTTGCAAGATGACTTGACTTGAGCCGATCGCACAACAGTAGGCACAGATTTCGGTTGGTTCCTGTTTCGAAGAGCTTAAAAGTCCATCACTTCGCTGTTTTCTTCAATGCACTAATGAATATTTTGTTTAATACAGACTTAGTAATTACAGCAAAACTAAACTTGTTTCTCGATTAACTAAACTTTAGCAGTAAAAAGAATTCGCAGGCGACTCTTTAGCCTACTGCAAGCCATTACACTTGAAAGACATGGATAAATAATAAAAATTTTTTCATAACAGAAAACAAAAGGCGAGCTGGTGCACCACCAAATGAAGGCGAACTGATTCGACAACGCAAAGAAAAACAGGCAATTGCTCAACTGCTGCTGATCTGTGGTTCATTTTTTCTTGGCTACATTCCATTCTGTGGTGAGAAGTGCAAAGCATTTAACTGATTTCTATGCGCTGTGTTGAAGCTTCTTGTATTTGCAATATTGTTTCTCCTTTTTGGTGCAGTCTCGCTTAAGAGGATGTATCTGGGGTTAATAAGATCAAAAAATCTTTCATAAAGTTGTGCGCCGCTTAGTTCTGCAGATCCAGTCAGGATGAAGCTCAATGTCATCTGTGACATACCTACAGTATACACGTGACCAGTCACCACCCAAAGCACTGCCCAGCTCCAGAAGCGTAAAATGACTATAATTTTTATTTTAATGTGTCATTTGCAAAAAAAGTTTAGTATATAACTGCTCAAGGTTCGACTGTTTTCGATGTTAACATTAGAGCTACCGGAAAGGTAAAAACCAAGTTAGGGGAGCCCGTATTCCAAGTTTGGTTTACGACTCGGAATTGTAGGCTAGTAACTACGTAGAATCTTCGTGAAGCATTGAGCCGTCCATTCTCCACAGTTTTTTATAGAAGAGCAATTCATTTGTTTTTGTTAACTTAGAGTATATGTAAGTATATGTTCACTAATGGTATGATTGATTTGATATCTGCAGGTTACCATATATTCTTGGTATACTCTTCTGCAGAAGCAAGAAAAAAACTCATGTGGTGGATGGGAGCAACTCCGGTAATGCTTTTGCAACTTAGCGAATCTCTGAATCCAATCTTCTATAACTTGGCATCCAGGCGAGTAAAAGTTTAAAATGAGATTGAAGTAAACAAAAAAGCAATTAAAATTCCTGTGGCATGTTATTGATTTCAACGCCCCATATTTATTATTAAATGTGTGTGGTCATTTAGGATTTCTTAATGATTGACCAGAAACATTTTCATTGGAATACACACATTACCACAAGCTGAAATAAGTATTTGCATCCAAAGACCTAAATATGCCCAATCTTAATTTGTTTGAGTGACCTCTTAAGACATCATGCATATCATCAAACACCTCTGTAAAAAGCGCATCCTTGATTCAAAAGTTTACTTAGTACTGTAACATTGCCAAGGTTATCACAATCTTCGAACCGGTTCTCATTGTCATTGCAACTCATCAGGTGAATGTGGTAGCAACCTTGTACAACTAATTAGCAATGTTACTGAGTAAATAATTTGATCAAGGTTGTGCTTTCCAACAGAGGTGTCTGATGGCAGGCGTGATATTTTAAGAGGCTACTCTACGAAAGTAAAATTGGCATATTTAGGTCTGTAATTGGGTTCGCATACAGTACATATTTCAGCTTGAGGTAGTTTACTTTGCTGGGTGTATTCCAATAAAATATATTTGGTCAATTATAACGTTATTATACGTTTATACTTTACAGGAGATGATTTCAGACTAAACCACAATTTAATTTCACTATTACGTTTCTGATAAACAATGTTTAGACTTGCTAAGTAGGCGTCAGGTTTGTGGTCTTTTTCGGCAAAAACTGAAAAATTCAATTGGCGTGCGGGGATTTTAAACTTTATTCAATAAAGCTGATTTGTTGCGAGAAATGCTTTTAGGTGAATTGGTAACATTTTATTGTTATTACAAAGCAAAAATAAATTTTCTATTTTCGCTTCGGCCCATACTAAAGAGTTCCTTTGCATCTCGAAGCTGCATAATATTTTTGCTTTACATTCTTTTGTCAAAACGAGTTGAACCGAAAAACTAGGCAAAACTTCTAAGCACAGATAACAGTTCAAGGAGTCTCACTTAACTTTCTCGACTAAAATCTGGGAAATGAAACTAATGCTTTTTCTCTTCAACTTTATTTGTCACCGATCAGATGGCCGATGGAGTAGAGCGTATGCCCACGGAGAGACAGACTCCGGTTTGATTCCGGTTCGAGTTAAATCAATGACTTACAAATTTGTACAATGCGGTGTAATATGCTAAAATATTGCAGCTGTGCTGTTCTCACGTTATGATTGTATTTTCAATTTAAATAGTTTTAATTAGACTTTCTAAGAGCATTCCTTCTTCTCTAACCTGCAAAATTTCAACGAAAAATACCTCCTAGCTGCAATGTTTTATTTCACCTTCAAATCCTTGATAAACATAGTCATGTAAAGTAGTTTTTTAAGTCATCACTTTCATTACGCTTTCTTTCGGCTGGGACAGGGTTTCCCAACCTTCTACTTTCTGCGTACCACTTCTGGACCTTTTCTGTAGCTGCGTACCACCTACCTTTGATGAATTTTTTTACCATAACAACATATAAGAGCAGTGCTGAAAGGTTTACTTTACATAAGAAACGAATACGCAATTAAATCCTATGTTCATTATACTCGCGGTACTACCCAGAAGCACATAGCAAGTAACATTACGGCTTAGCATGTAGGCAATACAGCTTTGAACTTTGAAGAAATCTCACCATGTGCGAGTCATTATTGTGAATTGAGCTTTTGGATGGAGGTAGTCTAAGGGTGGGCAAAATTTTCATTGAAAGAGCCACTTGTGAAAAAGTAGAACAACCGAATAGTTGTCACCTGCGAGTCAAATAGCAAAAAAAGAGTCTTCAACCTCACAGGAGATGTAAATGGGGGAAGAAAGAGCAAAAAAAGTTTTCGACCACAAGAGAGCTGGAAATGGAGGGTTCAAGTACAATTGCAAAACAAACAACGGTCTTCGGTGTTTCTCACAAAGAGCTGAAGAGCCACGTCTTGAGGGTCAAAAAGCCGCTTGTGTCTTGCGAGCAGCACTTTGCCCAGCCCTGATGTAGTCAATTTAATTGCAAAATCGACGATGTTGCTCCCAGGCCCCTGAAGATATCAATTACTGTGGTTCATTGCTCCCAAAATATCTGACAAATAGGAAAAGTAAAGAATGAAGTTTATGTCTTCTAAAATCTTCTGAATTCTGTAATCTTTTGTTTGGAGGAACTGAAGCAGCTTCTTTTGCAACACAAAAAGACGCATATACTGTATAAAGGTATTCCCTCGAGACCTCACTTCCGTGTATTCTGATCTGTATGGTTTAGCTTCGTATGAAACTCTGCGAGGTCGTTGCTTCTGAGATATCCAAGGGTGTAAGTAAAGTTTAAAAAAGTAGAGTGGCAACTGGCAACGCACAATTTTAAAGCAAAAACTTTCTCAAAACGGGCGCTTTTAACTGCAAAATTTTGGAGAAGTTTTGGCTTTAGCCTGAATGATGAATCCAATAGATGTATGAACGCACAAGTTTACGAAAAATTTTCGTGTTATAAGAGTATGTTATTATATTGTAATAGTAGGCTATGCTACGTCATGCCATGGTCCCCGCACGTGATTATGCACAATATACATATCTCTAGCTAACCTACAGTATTTTCATGTAACTTATTTCAGTTGTAAAGTAAAAAGTTTTTGTGAGGATTCCGTGAAAACAAATTCTTTTTGCATTTCTGGAAAATATCTCGCGTGCCACAGGTTGGGAACCCCTGGTCTAGGATCATGAAACAAATTAATTATCTGTCATAAAACAAATTAATTAAATTAATTATCTATTAATTAAAATAATTTTGCATTTCTGGAAAATATCTCGCGTGCCACAGGTTGGGAATCCCTGGTCTAGGATCAAAATTTGATCTGCAAATGCCATGATTATAGTCAAATTCACCAGATCACGTCACTTACGATGACGTCATCAGCTTAAAATTATTTTTCAAGCAATAGTAGTTGAAGATTCAGTGGAACGCAAAACCGGGAGTTTACGACGCATGGCTGGGATGCGAGACAATGAACGCCAACTAACGTTACGTAGCAGACTATAAAAGGCGAATTTGAGGAAGTCAAAAAACCGACTCAGGTCATGGTTCTGCGTCATTATAACAAATTTCAACTTTCAATCATGTTTTGCTGATTTCTATTCTATTTCTTGTAATTCTCCTTCTCTATAGTACACTGCAAATACCTGTACTACACAGGAAATATCCGAAAGGAAAACGAATAAATATATATCATTCCTTGAGGTTCCGTAAACTAGCACTTTTGTTTGTAGTAACTGATATTATTTTTTTTTTGGGGGGGAGGGAGGGCTACTGCTACTCTACTTCATCAATTTTTTTGCAGTAAAATCCGAGGAGAAACTGCGAGTTTTCTGAATAACATTTTCTGCAAAATGCGTCGAAACAGACCGCAAAACATCCAGATGAATTCAACTAGCCGATCAATAAATGCCAGCTCCTCTGCTACAACAGCAAAATAGTTGCTACGTTAAAGTAAAGAAACTTTTAACGGCATGCGACTATGCATGAGGTAATGCGGCGCGCAACAGTCTATTTCGCAGCATCTTTGCGTAATCTTTCTGTTTATCGATCATGGAAAAGTCCCTTGGCTGCTTTAGGTATATTATACAAGCGTGTCGCTGCAGCTGCGTGTCAAATGCCGGTAAAAGCACCTTTACGTCTGACCTGTATCGAAATCTATTTATTTTTATTATTGCACGAACGTAAGTAAACCGTTTTTTGTGAGATTGATGATAAAAGAATAGTTTTTAATCCTTAAATGCAAGTAGAGACCCCCACCATTCCAGTTACCGAGCCTCTAAGGTCCACAATTTTTTTAAGTGTTATTTTTGCGCTAAAAAGTCAAGTGGCAATGTCAGTCTGTCATATATCGTTTTTAATGCGCATGCTAGGCCCACATTATAAATATACGAGAGCTAAAACACACACAGCGTATTCAAAAAATTAACAACAAAAGTGTTTAAAGGGGAGCCGAAGAGTAAAACTATTTTTTCAGAAAAACTTTTAAAAAATACACTGAATCAAAAATTGACCGTAAAAACTCGAAGTTATATTTAGTTAACCAGAAAACAGAAATTGAAAATTTGATAAAAACTTTCAAGTGTACAAATTGTTCACTGAACCGTGCACTTTGTACATTACGGCATCAGCGCTAAAGCTTTGCGTTGCTTGAGTGCGTACAGTACACTAATTATGGTAGACTACTGTGGCTCAGGACCTTAGTAGTTATTTAAGCGCCATAAAACCATACAACATTTCATTTTCATGCTGGATGCAAGCTTCGTCTAGGACTGATAGTGGAACCTGACTGACTGTTGCAGTGCAACCATTGAGTTTTTCAAAGCGGACGTGGCAGTGGGTCAAAATGGACACAGCAACCTTTATGAGTTAGTAGACCTAGGAGTTGGGCTACTAATCGAAAAAGAAAATAACAAATTTCAAAAAAACAGGTAAAAAATCAGCATGTTTCACAGCAAATCTCATGGGTGAAAAATAGTCCAGACTTTAATCAGTACTCAATAAGTTAAACTGAAGAAGCTTAGCACTAAATAGTAGGGTAAAGGCTACTGTCACAGTTGTAACAAAAACGCTAGCCATTGCCCTACCATTTAGTGCTAAGCTTCTTAAGTTCAACCTACTGAGTACTGATTAAAGCTTAGACTATTTTTCACCCATGAAATTTGTTGAGTGACATGCTCATTTTTGACCTGCTATTTGAAACTATTTATTTTCTTTTTCAACCAGCAGCCCAACTCCTAGGTCTACTAATTCATAAAGGTTGCTGCGTCCATTTTGACCCACTGCCACTCCCGCTTTCAAAAACTTAATGGCTGCACTACAACAGTCAGTCATGTTCCACTCTCAGTCCTAGACAACCGGTACTAGCCGAAGCGTGAGCCGCAGTAGTCTACCGTAGTTAGTCTACTGTACGCACACAAGCAACGCAAACCTTACCTCTGATGCCGCAATGTACAAAGTGCACGGTTCAGTGAGCAATTTGTACACTTGAAAGTTTTTATCAAATTTTCAATTTCTGTTTTCTAGTCAGCTAAAAATAGGTTCGAATTTTTACGGCCAGTTTTTAACTCAGTGTATTTTTTAAAAGTTTTTCTGAAAAAATAGTTTTACTCTTCAGCTCCCCTTTAAAATAAACGCACAAGCACAATACAGAAAAAATGCCTACGCAGACTTTTAGCGGCAGTTTTTACAAATAATGCTACTGTTTGTATTTACACGCAATGTTGTGATTTCCGAATAACAATGTTATAACCTACAACTGCCATGTGGTGAAAACAGCTGCAGAAAATTACCGGGTTATTGCCTCACTCCTGTGCAATTAAATTTAGTTCGCTGCTGGGTAGCACAGCAAAAAAGCTTTCACTCCGGAATTTACAGTTGTAGGGAAGGAGTATTGCTACAAGCGAACCATATTAGGAATCTTCTGTTTTGCTTGACATGAAAGCGAATGTGGCGTTTTAATTTGTTCAAGAAAACAGCATGCTGTACAGAAAAGAAGTACCAGCACAAAAGATTGCGCAGTTTATTAAAGAAAAAAACAACCGCCGAGTAGAATTGGTGTAGGCCTGACTTTCGCTAATCGCCGTGCTTTCGAGGCCCGGTTACTGAAGACTCAGGGTAGCACTAAATAATTGCTGCATTCTTTCTCAGGCATAAAAGCATAGTAGGCTATGACCCCAAAAAGCGGGAAACAAACCAATGCTAAGACGAATCAACATTTTCCCTGTTATAAGTTGCTTTTTCGTGACTGATCGATCAACTTATCTGTTAAAAAGCAGTGATTTTCAATCTTTTTTATTCAGCGACCCACTTTGCAATCCGACATAACCAAACGACCCCCATCCAAAACTATTGAGGTATTAAACACATGTAATGCAGTTGCGCATGCATTTTGCATAGCAGCAAAAAAAATTAAGTATTGCAATGTCACCCTGTTAAAAGAAAGACTGAATGAATTCATGCATCTCATGGCAGTTACACTAATGAGATGGCTGGTGCTGCATTTTGGTGACTAGCTTGTCAATGCGTGTCGCGGTAGTGGATAGAGCACATCGCTAATCTAACTCTGCCATTAGTTTATTCCAGGCCTAGTTCTTTATTCCCAGTAATGCTGAGAAGCATGCCTCACACAGCCAGGTTGATGAAAAAGGCACCAAAAGTTTCGCTGTGCCTGCCACTCTAGAATACGAAGCTATCATGGCTGACCAATATTCACGCAAAGATATCTCTTTGAAGGCATCCTCCACTGTCGGGTCATTTTTCAGGGCTATAGGTTAAATTCTTCCTGAGTTGCATCATTTCCGCTGAACACGTTAACAACGTCCGAGTCTGCGACAAAGGGGTTTCTCACAAATACTAAACACCTCTCGCGACCCCAAGAAAAATGCCTGATGACACCCATGGGAGTCGCGACCTCAGGTTGAAAACCACTATTTAAAAACATTGGAAGTTCTAAGTCTTTTAACCAGGGATGCCTTGGTAAAATTTGAACTAGGGGGGCCCTGTTCAGTGTTAAAAATTCAGTTGTTTTAAACGCCAACAATCCATAGCCTTTGAATCGTGTAAAACTAAATTGCTCCGGTTTCAGTCACCTACAATAGCCTATGGTTTACAACGTTTGTTACAAGCTTATTTCTGATTCCAAAACATTAGTTTATGTCAGGAATGGGCAACATACCGCCCGCGGACCATTTAATGCGGCCCGCCGGCATTTACAAAAACCTAAACATCTAAAGGTACCGTGAATCAAGCCGAAGGCCTTTTTTTGCTCTTCCAATCACTGCGGCCCTAATATTGGCAGTTGCTTATGATATTAAATACGATTCATCCAATAATCTGGCCCTCCAACGCCAAGGATTTCATTATCTCACATATGGCCAGCCGACTAGAAAAATTGCCCACCCCTGGTTTATGTTACAGGTGGTTAGGCATACAGTCAATAGCGTCAAACTACGTCAAAACCAGAAAGTCATTTTTCCAAGGTAAGCGTTTCTAATTTTTGTCAAATGAAAACTGCCCCCCTTCACCAAAGCTTGCCCCCCTCAGCTTGCCCCCCCTCCCCCCCCCCCTTTCAACAAAGCTTGGCTACGCCACTGCGTAAGAGAAAAAAGAAAACTGAAATTACAAATGACAGTCTGCTGTAATCTGCCAGAAAAACACAGGCCTACCTGCAGTAGTCAAAATGTACGGCAGTAAGGACAAGGGCACACGACGCAATTTACTGAAAACGAACAGAAGAAATACAAGAAATCATTATCCTAATGTTACAGCAGCTTCCAACAGTCAATTAGCTTGCAAATCATGAACGACGCAGCAACAATGAAAGAAAATTCTTAAAATGTCATCAAAAATACTCCAACTTCTGATATGTTGATGAATTGGGAACAAAAAAGCCCAAACACCCAAAGATCAATTAAAAAAACTCAACTCCGCTTTCAACAAGACATAGGCAGCCAGTTTTGTCTGCAAACTCTCCGTGTGATTGTAAAATCACTCCCACGAACATCCCACAAATGGTGTGGTATTATTCCGTCACTAGCAGTAGAATAGTGCCTGACCAGTGTTCAACGTACTCTCGGTTGCAAATTTTTCTTCGACAGCCTCGCGTGTGAAAATACTGAATATCAATTACCGGTAGCACTAAAAGTTTACTATGACTTGAACAGTTAGGTCCCCCCTGGGCCCCCCTCAAAACATTTTTAAGAACAAGGAAAGCTCAGCATCCCCCCCACCAAGACACCCCTGCTTTTAACCTCTAAATGCAATCATAAGGTGCATGCAACGATATAACTGTTTAGTATGTTTTGCTTTAAATGCTTTGTCTACTGTAGAAGGTTCTAGATCGATGCGTTGTTTTTCGAAGTTTTATTCGTGGTATTGTTTCGTAAGGTTGCATTATAAAGTCATAATTTTCTACTGACGTAATTTTTTTTGTGAATATTCTGGACAGATCTCTCCATTACGTAATTTCACTGGGTTAAAATTGGTGCTTGTGACGTCACAATTGTGTTTACTGTGGTTTGGTGTGAATTTTTGGATGTCATATGATTTTTGTTCTTGTTTGACGTCACAATTGTGTTCACTATAGTTTGGTGAATTTTTGCATGTAAGCATGGCTGGGGTTGCTCTTGCAACTGTTGGTGATGGTGGATGGTCTGTCCTCCGACCCAACACGTGGAAGTCTTTCTGACTTCCCATTCAGCAGGCCAGGTAGGACGACGCTGTGTCTATTTGTTCACTGTAGTACCTTGGCGACATGGGAATTTAACTTGAGTGGTTATCTAACGTGATGTTAGGTACCACAAAAGTTAAATTCTTTTAAGATATTCAAACTCGGAGGGGTGCTTGGCTGACCAAGTTCAAGCACTCGGAACAATAAATGTTCCCCGCCTGAGGGGGACGTTGAGGGTTAATAGCCCGAAACAGCGCCGTCCCGCTCTACGAATTTCTACATCTCCTGTGATTTCTCCTCTTGTTTCTTTATAATAATGTTATAAAATGTTCCGAATTTAAATTTAGAGTATATTTTAAATAGGCGTGAATTTTCGAGAGTAGATTTTGTAGGCGTAGAGTAAGCAATATTGGTGTGTGCTGAAATGTATATATAGCCTTTGTTGTATAGTGTTACTGAAGTAAGCAGTGGTGCTTGTGTTTATTGAAAACTAGTACGGCGAGTACCGCAGCTAAGTGAGTTAAGTTGGGTCGATTATTATATTCGTTTGGTGAAGAAGGTCTTGGTTTTTTCGTGAGGTCAGATCTAAGAACGAATTAATTCCTACGGTTTGTCATACAATTCTCATCAATCGTCCTGTCGGCGAAGTGATACAATTTTCTATTTCGCGACAGTGCTCAATCTTCATATTTCCTTGCTGCGATCATGAGGTCTGGATTTCTTATTTCTATTATTGTGTATTGTATGTACATCGAAGTAGTTCAAGTTTTTATGCTTGATTGCCCTACCGTAATCTTGCAACGCTTTTTTTTGTTTTGGCGTAAATCACAAATAAATTAGACCACTGTAGTTAAAAAGAGTCTTTTTGTAGTGCATACATGTATATTATTATAGGCCTACTGCTACTGTTGAATATTTTCGCACTTTCAGTGGTTGCTCATATCAGCAGAAGCTGCCAGTTGTTGCCGTCGAACGTTCTGCTTTGATTTCTTTTTTTGTACGCTGATAGCACTGATAGCATTTTTTCAAACTACGGTACCCTTTACTTTTTCCCCCGTTTTGCCTTCTTCAAGTCTTTCTTGGACTTTTGTTTGCATCTCAGATGGCCGAGTGCTAAGAGCGTCCGCCGCTGAAGCTGTTGATTCTGGTGTGATTCCGAGTCGGGTCGAATCAATGACTTTAAAATTGGTATTCACAGCTTCCCTGCTTGACGTTCAGCACTAAAGGGACAATCTTGATGCATTGTGGCGAAAAAGCCGGAAAGTTTCCCTTGTTGCAGGGAAAAGCACGTAGCGGGAATGCCCCATATTGGTGAGGTAAACGGAGGGCCGGTGACTTTTAATTGAGCTCATTATAGCGCTTTCATCGCATTCTCGTGATAGGAGGATAAAATTTAATATGCAACTAAATTCGAAATACAAAATATTTTTGAAAGCCATAGCAGGTTTACTACTGCTCTAGGTCAGAATTTGAACCAATCGATTACCCGTGTAACAGCGCACTTGAATTTTGTCTGCTACGTCTGTACCACAAAGATACTCGTACGGGTTGTATTAGTTCCCGTCCCCTAAACACAAAGAAAACATACTGTCACTTAAACTGCACGTAAACGAAATTAAAAATACGTCATACACTTACTAGCAATGTGGTGCCTCGACTGACAATTTTACAATCATAAATTTCAAACATGTAACATTGACTCTAAATATAATGTAATGGTTAGAAAAGAAACATCTGTTATCTTGCCAAACACTAGGCAAATTTGTCGTTCATTTTAGTCTCACACTGTGCAAGAAATGTGCGTCCTTACTGAACTAGCAAGCAATTAGCGTCGGTTGTTGTCACAAAAAAGGAAGGAATTCTCACATTAAGTAAATGAGCATTGCACTGCAACGACGAGATGGCTACGCTGTGCAGAGGGCAGGAGATCAATACGCGTTGAACGAACACAAAAACGGCGTTTAAACTTCACGGCAGTAACATCCCGGGCTCCTTAAACACACGTGCCATTACAACGTGCTTAATACTATTTTAGTGGTTTTAAGTCAAATGCTTTGAGAAAGTGTTTACAAACAAGGCTTACCGTAAACGTAACACAACACCAAAAATCAGGATTAAATCTACACAAACAGAGACACATATGGAAACGTAATTTATGCACAGTTTTACTGCAAATCACTTTAATTTGATTCAGAATCATTTCTCGAGTGCTACAGTATCAGTTTTGTAATGGGTCGTACAAGAATAGAGAGTTTAGTACGAATTCGTGCGGTGCGGACCAAACCAGAATCATCAGGAAATACCTCTAAAATGCGACCTAGAAGCCAATTGTTACGGGGAAATGTAAAATCACACATAAGGGTCATGTCGTTTGTTTTCAAATTCGTGATGACTAGATTCCACTTTTGACGTTGTTGTAATTGTGGCACGTACTCTTTTATCGAACGCGACCAGAAGACATTAGCCAAATATTGAACTTAACGCCATTGTTTGCGGGAATATACGTCAGTAACGTTGAAAACACCTGGAGATAAAGATGCTGAAGTCTTCGGTAGCAAGAGATAATTAGGTGTGAGAGCTTGAAAATCGTCAGGATCATCTGAGCTTGGAATCAATAGACGGCTATCGATGATAGATTCAGCTTCACAAAATAAGATCGTAAGTGATTCATCTGTAAGAACTTGCTCTTGGCAAAGCGAATTAAGAATCTTACGCACAAATCTGATTTGGCGTTCCCAAACGCCGCATGGTGAGAAGCCCCTGGAGGATGAAACACACAAGTTATGTTCTTCTGAGCCAAGAAGTCATTTATTTGCTCTTTATTCCAGGCTCGAATTCCATCTCGCAATTTTTTATGTCCTAGTCCAACAAAATTTGTGCCGTTGTCGGACCGGATTTCCTTAGCTTGACCTCTCCCGGAGATAAACCTGCGTAAAGATAGCATGAAGGATGAAGACTCAAGACTGTAAGCAAGTTCAATATGAACAGCCCTTATTGTGAGGCAGGTAAAGATTATGCTATATCGTTTAACTTTGCTTCTTCCCTGGCGAAAAAAAAGGGTCCAAACAGGTCAACTCCCACGAAAGAAAAAGGAAGGTGGTTTGACGTAAGTCGTTGCCTGGGAAAATGGGCCATTTTTTGATTGGCCGGTTTGCCGCTTAGCCGCTTGCATTGAACGCAAGATAAAGGCACCTTACGAATCGATGAGTTGGATTTGATGATCCCATATTTTTTGAAGTTTAGCTTGCGCGTGTTGACGCCCTGCATGAGCTAGTTTCACGTGAGCATCTCTAATTAACAGAGTTGTCACTGAATCAGAGTGCGGCAAGACAATGGAATGAATGGCATGTGGATGTAAGTCAGCGTGCTTCAGTCTACCACCAAATCTTAATAAGCCCATGCTCAGAAATGGATCAAGTTTGAAAAGTGTGTTTGACCTTGTTAGGGATCATTGGCTGACGGTGAACGAATCTCTTCAGAATAATGCTTTTGCTGTACAAAGCCAATAAGTTTGATCTCTGCATGATAGGTTTCGGTTACAGTTAAAGGGCCATTATGATTGAAAAATGCCTTCTTATTAGCGACACAACTACGCTTCTTAGCTAGGGTTTTGAGAAAAAGATTTTTGAAACGAACAACCCAGGCATAAACTTGCAAGAGTTTTTGTATATCTCCGCGTTTTGGTATAGTTTTTTGTATATCTCAAATATCTCCGCGGTCACTCAATGCTTTTTATTCTTAAAAACGCAAATATTACAATAAAGCGACAGCGTCTAAAAGAAGAGATTCAAGAAAAGGAAGACACGACACAACGGAAGACCCGTTAAAACATGCAAAAGAAAGAAAAGACGAGAGAAAAAAAATAATGACAGCGTACACACGTAACATCAACCCCCCCCCCAAAAAAAAAAAACGAAATAAGCGAGAAAATTGTGAAACGATACAAAACAGCAATGCCATCAGAGTCCACTTTGCGCACAACATCAAAATCAAATCTTTATTATACTCGCGGTATTACGCTGAAGCGTGTAACGAGTTGCGGGCCTATCTCCGCGGCCTAGCGCCTGGGCTACACAGCTCCGAAGAAACGTCGCAGCGGTGGCGAGCCGTTAGCAACACTGTGCCGATTTGACCGGGCCGGGATTGGAATCCCAAACCTATCAGAAGTTCTAAGAGATGCTTTTTGTGAGAGACTGATAAAAGTGAAGTCTGTTGTGGATTACCTTTGACTTCTGGGTCGGAGTCAGTTAGTTCAGCTGGTTTGAGTGATTGCTCTGGCCATTAAGCAGGGGTGAGCCACAAAAACTCTGGCCCGTGTTTCCAGCTATTTGAAAGTAACAGGTTTTCAATTGTCATACCCCTAGTTGGACTATCCGTCGGGTTTAACTTGGAGGGAACGTATCGCCACTGGTATAGTTGAATTTCTTGAAATGTCACGCGACAATCAAACCCAACTTAAAGTTACAGTTACTGTATAGTTTCAAGTTTAAGACTGGAACTGGCTCTTTCAAGTTGATGCTAATAAAATCACCAAGCAAAAAAAGCGAAATCTGACGTTTGCTTTTAAAGTAGGCTATAAGTTTGTGTCAGTGCTATTCGAACGTAATTCCCTTAGCTACAGATGGGAGGAATTCATCAACTAGTGGGATGAAATTTGTTAAAAGGAAGGGTTGGGGAGGATAAATGGGAAAATAATCATTTCAAAATTTTGCACAAATGGGCGACACTTGAAACTAATGGTAGTTTTGGCTTGGAAGACCGTTAAGTGCTTAAGGGCTTTTACAGATCATAAGAATGCCTGTTTGTTATGAAACATTGCTCACTTATGGCAAGAAAAATGTTCAATATAAAACTAGAAATAAATGTTGCTGCGATGTCTTCCAGCAGATTGCTCCCCATAAGCTTCATCAAAACTTTGCTGTACCAAAACATCTGTAAGTACGAGTACAGTGGCTCAAGTCTCCTCCAACACAGGTTAAAAGCCATTTTCAATAAGATTTTTTCTTGAAAATTATACCTTTTTGTAGCAAAACTCCTGTACGTATCATCTCAATAATTTTTTGGCGTACACCGCTGACCCTTGTAGTGAACGGAATTACGCTGAAACAGTTAAGATTAGAAATCCCTGGAACATCTGGACGCTTCCAAAAAAATACCAGTCCTGGAACAGAAAAGAACTGAGGTAATTTAATTATCCACACTTGTGGTTGAACACGAGGCCTACCGCTTTCATTGATGACTGATAAACTTTTATGGTCTACTTTAGGGGCCTATACACTTAGAGCCAGAACCGGCCCGCCAGTCCTTACCATCCGGCCCGCAGAAACGTTTTCCAAATGCTGCCAACTGAGCGCATATACACAGTAAAAGAAAGTAGATTTTACAACGTATGGCGCTGACAAATTCATTACACCGTGCTGAAAATCCTCATTGCAAGGCTGCTAGCGAAATTCTAAAAATCCTGCCTATGTTACGCCGCCAAACGACGCAACAACAGCTGAGTTCAGCTGGATGGAATTTCGCAGTCTCGTAATCGCATAGAAAAGCGACATTTTCTGACTTTTTATTCGGGGAAAATTATACTTCGCGCGCGTGTTTCTGAAGAAAAAAATGGATTCAAGCGTGGCGTTGCACAGAGCTTTTCTATCCGCTTTCAGCTCTATGCAGTACTACTGCTGCAACCAACCAGGTAAAAGAGATCTTCTCTTTGTGTTTTCTTCTCTTTTTTTATCTCAATGATTGCAGCAGAAGGCCTGGATAGAGCTGAAAGTGGATGAAAAAACAAAGATGATGAACCGAATTTTCTATACAATAGCCTATATCCGTGATAGGTATGCACAAAATAGTATCAACATTCATGTTTCGATTTTTTTTAGTTGAATCCAGCTTGCCGTACATGGTTGGCTCTCTAACTACTTTGTGTAAGCTTATATCGCTCTTAAATTCAAAAGTTTGGAGTCCCCTGCTTTACTTGAAAGGGCTTAGTCAGTGGTGGTCATTGACTAGGGGCGCCCCGGGCAAGACAGTGAAAATGGGCCCGCCTGCGCAACACAACACAACATGTTTTTGCAACTAGGACCACTGGATCACACGAAGTCTGAATTATGGCAGCAGTTATTTGTACGGGCCCATACAAATTAACCCTTTGTTTCTTTTATGCTCTTCCCGATTTCACAAAGCGTGACGAAGTAATAAAATAAACCAAAAAAACAAATGTTACATGTCCATAAAAATAGCCACTTGCCTGAATTATGGGATCAATACAACTACTAACAAATTTTACAACTGGTGGTAAATCCCAAAATAGGTAAATCTATAAACTACCTACCAAAGAAAAGTTTCAAGATATGGAAGATATATTGCTGAAGTGCTGGCAATGCCTTAGAGTTTTATAAGGAAGAATAACAACATCATGTTTCACAAAACTTTTTAATCTATGCATTATGTCAACTCTATCTACCACTAAGTAAAAACAGTGCCATTATGCAATAGCAGCTGGCTGTACATTGTGTACAACAAAAGTTTCTACATAAAAAGTAAATCAACCCGAGCAGAAAGAAAGTCATGTATATGCAGCACTGAAAGCCGCACTGTTACAATACTGTTGTCTGCAAAACACTGAGAAAGATATGCCACAAACATTTGCTGCTTGGTGGCACTAAGGATGCAGAAGTTAAAACTACATAGCATGCAAAACAATTCAACTTACATCAGTATACCAAATTCTGCTCATTAATATTTGGGTAGCAAGCAACTTGTAAGCAGTCAATCACTAGTCACAACACAACTATCACTGCTCTCAAAATAATTCTCATCAGGTAGATCTTGAACATTGTAATAGCTTGCAAATTGCGTAATATTTTAGCTCACAGCAGGACTTCGGTAATCAGTATATCAAACGCTGCACCAATACTGCTGTAAATAGGGAGCACATTATAAGCAGTCAATCACTACTATTAAACAGTTAAAGGTAGGTGCTCAATCATTGGTATGCAATTGATTAGAAACATTCTTGCTATTTTGCAGTTAGGCCTAGTTCCAAGTCAAATCCACTGCACTGAAGACTTAACTTCCACTTTAGTGGGGTACCTGGGAACAGTAGTTAGCAAGTTGCAAACCAAAAACACTTTCGGTAATGTTAGAAAACTTAACGAGACTTCATAATAATTATAATATTTGTATGAACAAATCAAAATGCTTCTGTGATGTCACCAAGAATAAGATCTAATGATGATGTTTACGCAGAAATATTTCTTATAGATGAAATGGCAAAATTGCCAACCTGAGAATCATAAAAAAATTGGAATTTTAAAACCAAATTCACTGCAAAAGCACAAAAACCTAGTTACTAATTTTCACGTTTTTGGATATGTGAAAACAAGTGATTGATACTACACAGAAATGCAAAAATTATTTCCCAGAAACGTTTGCTATTTTTTTAGTTGTGTCAGAAACTTAGCCTTTGACTGTGATTACTAGGGCAATTCACAGTCAATAAAGTCAATTTTTTTTCGGATGTAGAAAACAACTCTAAAAATGTGGAAACAAAATTTCACGGTCGTACGATCAGTGTTTATGAAGTTATAAAGTCAATAAACGTCAATTTTTTGTTTTTTTAGACAATTTTTTTTCATTAGGTCAATTTTTGCTTTCTTGCTTTTTTTGCGCGTTTCTACTTTATAGCCTACTTAAAAAGAGATGACTTAGATAATGTAGAGATGGAGGTTCGTAACTGTTGGTGGTACCAGGGAGGTGCATGCTGTCGCCTGACTGTTACCGGTAATACAGTTTTACACATGCTTAATTTATTCATGTAATGCTTGATGTGATTTGATTGATTTCGATTGTAAAGATCTGTTCAGACAGCTTTGCAAGATTGCAATCTTAGCAAAATTGGATTATGATGAAATAAGCTTTTCGATGTGTTTTCATTTGTTACATATTTTTGTCGCTACGTGGCGGTAGTCGAAAATACTAGAATTGAAAAGAAAATGCGTTAGTTATTCGAACATACTTTGATGTTACACAGATTGCAATACAGCGAATAGCAAAACACTTGAATTATATGTGCGTACATTATAATCTAAGCACTAACCGAAGGGACTTTGGTGTTTTTTTTTATGGACTGGTTCTTTCATTTCATTGTTTCGTTTGGTCAATAAAGTCAATTTTTTGATAAAATAAGGTCAATTTTTTTAGATTTTTAGGTCAATAAAAAATCGCCCTAGTGATTACACATAAATTTACTCCGCCAAGATGCTTTGGACAGTTTTAATGTGAAAAAATGAATTTCTATACCCCAAAAATGTTAAATTTGACATTTGTTCTTCCATCATTTTGTAACCAAAAATTAAGATATTCAACAAAATCACTAAGTGTGATCAGTGCTCACAAACGTAAACTCCCTCCAGTGGCTGAAATTTCAAATTGCAATAACTCGGAAGCCCGTTTAGATTTTTTCTTTTTTTTTTTAATCTTCTTGTCACTTCAAGCTCTATACCATATCTTTATCACCAAAATATAAAAGGTGATCTGTGATGGTCACAAATTAAACTAGTTGATTATGCATGGAACGACTCTATAAATTGCTACCAGTACCAAGGGGCGGATCCAGAAAGTTTTGATGGGGGGGGGATGTGATTTGAAATTAGGTTGAATGTTAACTAAATATAAAGACGTTTAGACCCGGAAACGAATGTAAACAAGTCTTTTGAAAATGTTTCATGTCAGGGGCGTATATATTCACAATTTTTTTCAGGGAGAGGGCAGCGAATTTTGTTACTTTTTCAAGCGCAGTTTTTTCCAGGCAGAATTAATTTTAAGCAACTCTAGTAAAAAAAACGACTCTAGGGGGGTCCGGGGGCATGCTTCCCTGAAAATTGTTTGAAAATTGGCATACTGTAATGGCCATTTTAGCGCTTTTCGAACAATTTTCAGGCAAAGTTTGTTCATATTTTTGGCCCCTAACTTCAAGTGCTTCATCAAATATGATGCATTTTGTAAGCACAGTTTTGATTATGCGTGTTTAAAGCAATTAAGGTTTATTGTTATGAACAGGGGTGCAAATCTATGTTGAGTATTGGGGAATATAATTTGGCAAAATCGACCATTTTTCGATATTGGGGAGATGATTTAGCAAAATTGACACATCTGCAGATGCCCAAAATAAAGTGAAGACCAAAAAAAAGATCATCACGTTCCCTGATGCTCAATTTTTTTCAAAAATGAAGTGCAGACCAAAAAAAAGGTCATCACGTTTGCTTACGTCCAGTTTTGGAACATGAAAATATTGGGGGGGATACATCCCTCCGTGGAGTTGCACCCATGGTTATGAAGAGGTTCAAAATTATAGAAAAACTTTATTTATCCAAAGCATTGTTGAAAATGGCTGGTGGGGGGGTGCATCTCCCACATCCCCCTGGATCCGTCCCTGCCATTGCTGCAAGAACCAGTTGTACCATAATCTACAGCTCTAAACCGAAGCATAGCCTATGGTAGGCCTTTTTTTCATCCAAATGTAGTCTCATACCCAGCTACCTGCCAGTAGGCAATCCAATACTAAATTTCAACTAACCACAAATTCCAAGCACTTTTACTTCAACCAAATGGGTTCTTGTCAGTTGCCCCTTAGGTAAAATTCAACAAATTTGTACTAGTACCGGTACTATTGGTACATTGTTACACTGTGGGCTAGCTGATAAAAAGAATTAACAAGCTGAAAATTAATTATACCACTGTAACCTACTGGCTAGCATCTAAACCAGAAACTTTGTTTTTGACTGCCAACATTTGGAACAAAAATCAAAACTACAGTACCAAGCAGCAACCACTTCAGAGAAGGACAAAAGCAATAAGTCAGGAATTCTTAAACTGGGGTCCACAAACCCCTAAAGAAACTATGGACAAGTTGTGAAAGGTCCGTGAAGACCGAATGAAAAGGTTCCCTACTGCTGTACTGTGAAGACTGAAAGAAATTTTTCTAAAAGGGGTCAATGCGAACAAAAAAAATTGATTTAGGGGGACGTGTGAAAAAAAGTTTAAGAACCCCTAGCCTACAATAAGTGAACCAAAGATCAGAGAACCAAACAAGATTGCATGATGTCTTAGTGCATAATAAAATTTCAGGTGGCCATGTTGCGCGTAAACTTAGAAGGGAGGGCCCCAACAGCGCGTGAAATAAGGTGGGGGGGCCCCGGGCGACCGCCCAGCTTGCCCATGCATAAAACCACCACTGGGCTTAGTGTTTTTGAGGTACATTGATCAACAAAAAAACAATTGACATAGTGTGAAGATCACGCATATACTCATATTAAAAAAGCTTAATTTTTTCAATAATTTTGTAAAAAGAAAGTCGGTCCGTTTTCCCTGGAGTTTCCTAAAAAGTCTTATGTTCGTCATTTCATTCTTGCATTGGGTAGAGTGAATACAATTCCTGACTCGGCCATGTTGGAAAAACGATTGACTCATATCGAAAATTGTCCAATTCAACAGGTTTGCCGACAGCTTGCCTCACGTTCCAGATTTGTATAATGATTAATGCGTGCTGTAGCACAGTGTTTGTCAACCACTGTGCCGCGAGAAATTGTCTGGTGTACCGTGGGAAGTAATCCAATTTCACCTAAACAGTCTAAAAAATATTCTTTGAAAACAAATTAATGTTTCGACTATAACAAAAGTCTCGTCAGCCTTGCTATGCGCAGGCAATCTAGGCTAGACTCATTCCAGACTGTAAAGACTCTTTATTTGCATTGCTTCTCCTGAACAGCTCGACTTCTTTTTTTTTTCTAGTTTGTTCCCTCTTCTTAGCAGGCGACTGGCCACACACAACGATGCCCAGTGAAAAAAAACCTATAGCTTCTAACCCACAACCAAGTCACCAGTGGCCCAACTAGCTCACATCAGTACAAGCCCCCATGGCAACCCACTTACTTGCAGCTGCAGACGCGTTTCGACCTTATTATGATCTCATCAGTGCAGCATAGCAACCCCCCACCTTCCTAAAAAAAAAACAACCTTCAAAGGAACTACAAATCTCAACTCTAAGCCTCTACTCATTCTTCTCAAGGTAAAGTATTTAAAATGAAAATTAAGGAAATAGGCGTGAATTATGATGTCACAAATTCCCTGTAAACAAGCTGTAAAGAATGAATAAAGGCTTAGAGTCAAATTCCCTGTAAAAAATGATGTCATTAATTATCTGTAAAAAATGATGTGACATCACAAGATCCCTGTAAAAAGTTAAGGGTTGTAGTTCCTTTGAAGGATATTTTTTTTTTTTAGGAAGGTGGGGGGTTGCTATGCTGCACTGATGAGATCATAATAAGGTCGAAACGCGTCTGCAGCTGCAAGTAAGTGGGTTGCCATGGGGGCTTGTAGTGATGTGGAATAGCTGGACCACTGGTGACTTGGTTGTGGGTTAGAAGCTACAGGTTTTTTTCACTGGGCATCGTTGTGTGTGGCCAGTCGCCTGCTAAGAAGAGGGAACAAACTAGAAAAAAAAATGAAGTCGAGCTGTTCAGGAGAAGCAATGCAAATAAAGAGTCTTTACAGTCTGGAATGAGTCTAGCCTGGATTGGCTGTGCGTAGCAAGGTTAACGAGATTTTCGTTATAGTCGAAACATTACTTTGTCCCTTGCAAATTTCTCATCTAAATTAATTATTACTATCCGCAAATAATATGCCGTTGTCGAGTGTCTGTGATGTCAAGTGATCGGCAGAGTAACCATGTAATACTCTTCCTTATATAAGTAGGTGGCAGCAGGTACCGGTAGCTGATTGTTTGTAATTTGAGACAAAAAAATTATTAATGCATGGATGCGTCAGGTGGGCAGTTTTTGGTTGGCTGCTGCCAAAGAGTTCACCATTCTGACAAAGTTTTTTTGTCATTGCTCTCATAGTCTCATTTTCCACGACGTTGATTTGTGTAAGGTGAGAGCTGCTGTTCAAGTCTGACTGCTACAAAAACTGCAAACAGATCGACACTGAGAGTTTTGAGCTTCGTGCGTGTCTTTCTTCGATTCTTGCCAGGATATCAGCTCTGCGTTTATCCAAACAGGTCCAAGTTTCACACTGAGTAGAAATTTGAACGATCATTAAATACAGTACTTTTTCTTTGTGTTTGCGCGTGATTCCTATGCAAGACACTTTGACGTCAATTACTTTGTATTGTCGATATACGCTTCAGAGTTTCATTTTTTAACATTTTCTGCTGGTGATGTGCCTCGTGATTTTCTGAATGAAAAAAATGTGCCTTGGCTCAGAAAAGGTTGAAAAGCACTGCTCTTGCAGCTAAATTGAAAGATGGGTTTTGCAGACTACTTGTGGTACCAACACATTATACTGTAAAAAAATGGATTAATATATATTTTGCCAATTTGAGGAACAACAAAATGCACAAGGACAAAATGACGCGCGAAATCAATAAACAAAAAGGCAAGGAAGCATGGACTACCCAAAACGGTTTTTGGGTCGAGATGCTTCCTATCAATACAATAACACTATCACAATTTTTGGTGAAGAAGTACTGGGGGTTTACAAGTGCTATTCAATTATAATCAATAATCACAAGAACTTAGCGTGAGCAAGAGAAGGACCAAGTCAGGAAACTTCTAGCTTTCCATATTTCTAACTTGATTGCTTGAGCCTCGGGAAGAAGCCAACGTTGCTGAGTCGAAAAGAGAGGAATTCTAAAAAATCGTTGAAAGTCACTGCCCACTGGTCTATATATTTTTTGAAAAACTTGGCAAAAAGTTGAAGTTACTGTGTGGTCGCTTTAATTTGGAGATGCCCTTAAGTAACTTCACTTCTACAGTAGTTTGCGAAGCGCCTGGAGTAAGTACTTCTGCAATTGATACAGAGTAGGTACTAATGCAGCTGGGCAGATCAAGAAATTTTGGTGAGGGGAAATGATGTTTGTGGGCTTCATTTGGCTGCGCTATGATAGCAATCATGCTTACGATAACAAGGTATATTGATTATATGCATTGCGTTAGCGTTGAAAATATCCACCTTACCGTACTTCTTGTCATATCTGTATTTACCTTACATGCACTGTTGGATCCCAGACTACCATAAATGTTTGTAAATGCATACGTTGGTGGTAAAATGAATAAAGCTATCAATGGGGTGTGGGTGCGTGCAGCCATATAGTACGCTGATACAGGAGCCGCAAAAATTTAAATAAAGCAAAGTTTATTAATCGGGAAAGCGCAATTCCGCTGGGGGACGTACATAAATTTTCAAGAGGACACAAGCTTAAATGTGTTTTACAACTAATTGTCAGAGCTTCAATACTCCTCCGACGCGATGTAGCTATCGCCTGTAAGCAGTTATTCTAGCACCAACCTGCGGTTCAAATTATTAAAATCAAGCAATTACAGCAGATCAACAAGAATTTAAGCGCTTGCTTTTCGCCCCTCTCCTTTGCGCGCACTGATCGCTCAGGCGCTGGCACTGGTCGAGCAAGATATTTTTCAACTAGTTAAAAAGTATTTACATAAAAAATAAAAGTTTACATAGTGTTCAGTGGGAACGCTTACCAGTGCCCACCTCTCCTGGATGCGCCTCTGAGCACGCGTTGGAGTTCGTAGCTTGTTACGCGTATATCGGCAAAGGTCACATATTTCAAACAGAGTCTCTCACCCCCCCTCTTTAATAAAACCTTGAGGCATAAGGTTGCTGGCGATCGTTGTGGATGAGGAGGTCGTCTTTATTGTGTTGGCTGATGATCCAATCAATGTTTGGTGTAGGCCTACACTTTACAGGAATAGCTAGTTTTTATATAACATTCCCCATAGAAAAGAGGGTATAGTTTGTAATGAAACGAGAAGCGCTTATCAACAAATTTCAAATATTTATTGCTTAATTAAAGTTGGTGCTAACTTGCTCATAGCGATGTGGGTTTAGAACTAGAGGACGGAGCGCCTTCAGCTACGCTTTTTATTAGCGGGTGTTGGCATGTAAGTAAGAGCAGAGGTGCAGCAGAGAATCGTGGATCATGAAGGGTTGCTCTGTAAAGTGGGGAAGCTCTTTAGAATTCGTCGTGGACGCTAGAATTAGTGCCAATAGCTTATGCGGTTTGCTATCACGGTGGGATTAAAGTGTTTCTTAAAGCTAGAGAATGTCATTGATTGGAATTGGCATCAACTTAAGTGGTGCGCTTTTTGTTTTTCGGTATGGCCAATGTTTACCAAATTTCAGGTTGGCAAAGTTTAAGATCTCGAGAAGCGTTTCATATTCACAGTGGGTTTCAGTTAATGCAGTAATTAATTTGAGAGCATTTAGCACGTAAAACTATAAATTTGCATCCAAAATCAAGCCGCGAAGACTTTTTCTTTCTTGTGTGCTGAATCACCATTGTCAAATGCAAGATGAGTTTGAAAATGTCGCCTCGGTTAGTCAGTACTTCTGAAATAGCCATGTCAATGGACTTGAAAATGTAACGCATTAAAGAAACTCGAATTCTATGCATTTTTCGTGTTCAAATTAAAAAATGTTCATTTTTTTTTGTGAATTGGTGAAAAAACATACAAACTAGTTTTTCAAATCGAATTCACAAGTAAACCAAAGAGGCCGTTTATACCTGCCAAAAAGGCATTTTTTATTTTAAGCCTTTTAATGTGTAGAAAAAAACTCGATTTGAAAAAAAAGTTAAGTTTCAGGTATTAGCAATTTTACGAGCTGATTTTGAAAAAAATGGATACATACTGTTTTGAATTTTACAGTTTCTTTCTTTTATTTTTACTTCGGAGTCAGGTTTCATAATTAGTTCTAACTTGTTCAGGGATAGGCTGTATGCTACATGTTTGATTGGGCTAAACATGAAATCAGTGCCTGACTTCCGTTGCAGCGCCTACGCTATTGTATTCGTAAAATAACAAAGAGAATTAAGCAAGGGATGGGGCAAAACGAACCCTTTAATTTTTATTTCCTTGTTTTTTTTTCGTGAATTTAAGATTTTGCTAAATAACGAAAATCTATGAAATATGCTCCATCTTTATAACTTCACAAAAATCAAACCTTCATGATACTCGCGGCATTACGGCAAAGAGTGTAACGAGTAGCGGTAACCATCTTCGCGGTTTAGCTCCAGTACAATATAGCTCCGAAGAAACGTCGGAGTGATGTCGGGCCTTTCGTGTCACTGTGTCCGATTTGACCGGCTTGAGAATTGAACCTCAAATCTCCCGCACCGATGGCGTTGAACATACAGCTAAAAAAACGGAAAAGGAAACTGCGTTGACAAATTTTTTGTGTAACATTCTTACAGTTAATTTCTGAGGTTCAAAAAAATATTTGGTGGCTTTTGATTTTTTGATAACAGAAAAATGTCCATTTTCACCTTCTTCATCTATCTTCAAAGACTTAAGTATGGATTCGTGTAAAAGCAGACGACCTACTCGATGATGTCTACAGAGGAAATCAAGTGATGGGTACCAGCTGAAAGTGAGGGGGCACTAACAAATGATTAGTATAATTTCAACTTATTGCAGTTTCGATGGTTCTGCACTTTACTTACTCTAGCTGGTTTACGATGTGCCTACGCAGTGTTTATAAAAAATCACAAAAAATATGCCATACCTGTAAATAAAAACAAATAAACAAATAAATAACTGAGGTTATTTTCAAAATATATTGAACAGAAAATTCAACAGTAATCGAAGGAGACTGCGAAGTGAGCGTGCGCTCTTCGAGTCAGCAGCCACCCGTTAGATATGTCAAATGCGATCGGCTCCAGCCGCAAATCGAACCCGTCACGTAGGATCTGTCACCTGCGCGCGGTACCGCTAGGCCATGTCGCTGTAGTGCAACTATGGCTCATATCAATATTATGCCTGAGCCTGTGAGTGCTAATTGATCAGCCGTTTTAAACCAAAACTGGTGAGCGAATTGGTGAGCCGGAAATGACATCTTGCGTCACGAACAACCTACGTCACGATTATCCACGCAAGTCTGAAAAAGCGAAATATTTCCGTTCTTTGAAAGAAATGTAAGTAGTTCAGTTTCGGAAGAATAACGTGAACGATTTTCAGTTTACAACGTCTAGCAAGGCAAATTTAATTGTGGTTTTCCATTACATGCAATTGACAAATTTGCTTGTTTACAGATTTTCATATTTTGATTTATCACTAGTAGTCTTTGTTTTTATTTAGTTATCACTTGTGAATTGCAGTCTTTTGTCTTCAACTTTGACATTATAAATTTGGAAATCGCAATTTACGATTCACGTCTAAATTTCTACAAATAACCTTTCATTAATTTTCAATAGCAAAGTTTAATTTGACGTTATTATTTTACAAATAATCTTTCATTTTAATTGGTGAACGTTATTAAAATTCAACGTATTGTTTACAACAGTAAACAGTTGCTCCGGATGGCAGATGCTTTCCCGTAGCCCGGAGCGTTACTCTGTCTACGCTATTTAATCTGGCTGACAGAAACCGAATCTGCCTTAACGGCGAGACACCTAACGATGTTCAAGCTGGGCAGCGGCAAACGTCCTTTTCAGGACGGGGCGATGCGCATCTTCGGCGCACCGTCAACAAGTTCCAAAGGCCCAGCATTCTCCAACTGAACATCGAAGGCCTCACTGCAAGCAAGATGAGCGTGTTGCATCATCTTGCGTTACAGTGTGAGGCACTCGTCATCCTCCTACAGGAAACCCATTGCACCTCGGTAGAAAGGTTAGATCTTCCGAGCTACCATCTAGCTGGGTTTTCCTTGAGCAGGAAGCATGGTCTTGCTACGTTTGTCCATGAGCGTCTGAAGTGGATCCTAATCGACCAGTCCCCACCAACATCGGAGATCGAGTGGGTGTGCGTGGATGTTGATAACTATAAAATAGTCAACGTCTACAAACCCCCTCCAACACGGATGCAAGCATCTGATCTTCCAGCATTCCCCCATCCCTGCCTCTATGCTGGCGACTTCAACTGCCACCATGTTGACTGGGGCTATAATAATAACAATCCAGATGAATGCCTGGCTGGCTGGGCCAGTGCCAACAACTTCACCCTGCTATATAGCCCCAAGGAGGCCGCCAGGTTTTACTCTGGCCGCTGGAAAACAGACACCAACCCAGATTTTGCATTTGCCAGTGTCGATTTGGACAGTCGCTTACCTGACAGACGTATCTTAGGAAAGTTCCCAAGGTCACAACACCAACCGACCCTCGCTTATAAGTCCACCCAAACTTGCTCATCCAAAACCGAGCAAGCCTGTAAAGCGATGGAACTTCCGCAAGGCCAACTGGGACCACTATTCTAACCTAACCAACAAACTGGCCAAGAGTATACCGCCACCTGAATCTCAAAACATCGATCAGGTTTACCAGTGCATTTGCAAGGTAATAAGCACTGCGGCGAAGAAATGCATCCCTCGTGGTCGACGATCAAACCACATACCTTGCTGGGATGCGGAGTGTGAAGACCTCTATCAGCATTTCCAGCAGTCACCTGGGGACCCTGATTCGGATAGGGCTGCCACAGCCCTACTCACAAGGCTCGACGGGAAGCGGAGAAATCGCTGGTCAGAGACGGTCCGCAACATTGACTTTTCGCACTCCAGCCGGCTGGCATGGAATACTACAAACAACTTGACTGGTAGGTCACGAAAATCCCCTCGTCAATGTCCCGTTTCAGCTGATGCTATTGCTTCTCAGCTGGTTAAAAACGGGAAATACGAAGGTGTGAATCGACGCTCATCTCGGCTCGTTTTACAGGAAGTGTCTGACCTTTGGAGGGCTGATCCATTACATCCTGCGAATGTCTCCGGGAGTTTTTCC
Source organism: Trididemnum miniatum (assembly GCA_964006365.1). Taxonomy (NCBI): domain Eukaryota; kingdom Metazoa; phylum Chordata; class Ascidiacea; order Aplousobranchia; family Didemnidae; genus Trididemnum; species Trididemnum miniatum. Next base: position 6,245,648 of record OZ023237.1, read on the forward strand.
CATCGGGAGTTCGCTGCTGCCCTCCAACATTTAAAACCAGGCAAAGCTCCTGGACCTGATTCCATTTGTCCGGAGCTGATAATCCATGCTGGAGCCAGCTTAAAATCTTGGCTATGTGGCTTCCTATCTTCCTGCCTGCACCACCTCAAAATTCCTAAGATCTGGAGAAGAGCGCTAGTAGTAGCGGTCCCAAAGCCTTCGAAACCTGTAGAGGACCCAAAGAGCTATCGTCCGATCTCCTTGCTCTGTGTTCCCTACAAGATTCTCGAGCGACTTATCTACGCCCGCGTCGAACCTCTTATTGACCCTCTGCTCCCACGGGAACAGGCGGGTTTTCGACGCGGAAGATCCACCGTGGATCAAGTCACTTTGCTCACGCAAAGCATTGAGAATGCATTCGAAGCGAAAAAGAAGGCCGGTGCCGTCTTTATCGACCTGACAGCTGCCTATGACACTGTCTGGCACCGTGGCCTCACCTGCAAGCTGTTGCGGCTTCTGCCGGACAAGCACATGGTTCGTATGATTATGGAGCTGATCCGTAACAGAAGCTTCACCCTTACAACTGGCGACAGCAAGCCTAGCAGGTTACGACGCCTGAGAAATGGCGTCCCCCAGGGATCGGTCCTGGCCCCCCTCCTTTTCAACATCTATACATATGATATCCCCTCCATAACCTCCAAGAAGTTCGCCTATGCCGACGACCTGGCGATACTTCATACATCTGGAGAATGGAAGGAGTTGGAAAGGACTCTAAGCCAGGACATGACTACACTCTCGGAATATCTCCAGACCTGGCGATTGAAGCTTAGCCACACTAAAACGGTGACGGCGGCCTTTCACCTCCACAATCGAGAGGCTAAGCGTGAGCTTAAGGTCTGTAACATCGGTAAGACCTTACCTTTCTGTCCAGTTCCCACTTATCTTGGGGTCAAACTGGACAGATCGCTCACATATCGTCCTCACCTGGAAGCATTGCGCAAGAAGTTAAGTGCTCGCGTCTCACTGTTGAGGCGACTTGCCGGAACAGGTTGGGGTGCTAGCGCTAAGACATTACGCACAGCTGCCCTGTCTCTGGTCTACTCGACTGCCGAGTACTGCGCACCAGTCTGGTGCCGCAGCGTGCACATACGGCTTATCGACAGTGTAATAAATGACGCCTTGCGCATTGTCACTGGGTGCCTGCGTCCCACTTTCAGGCACTTTCTACCTTCCGGTTCTTTCAGGCATCCAGCCAGCTGAGCTTCGCGGCCAAGGAGCGACACTCTCCCTAGCCAACCGCAGCTCCCTGGACCCTGACCACATTTTACATGGCCAGTTTCATGAGTCACAGGACGTATGTAGGGAGAGATTGAAATCTAGACGCTCATTTGTACCTGCTGCTCGGAAATTACTAGACAGTCTTTCTGAGATGGACGTCCGTGCAGCCGAGTGGACGAACACGAAATGGGACATGGAGTACTCTGCCAACGCATTGTCACTCCACGCTTTCATTCCCAAGGCTAGCTCCAGACCCTTGGGTATGGGTCTGCCCAGGGCAGCCTGGGTCAAGCTCAACCGTCTGCGTTCTGGTGTTGGACGTTTCTGTTCGTCCATGTACAAATGGGGTCTCGCTCCTCTAGCGAATTGTGAGTGTGGTGCCAGTGAACAAACCGCAGATCACATCATCTCACAGTGTCCCATACATCGAGCACCCCGAGGTATGTTTGGTCTAATGGTTTTGGATGACGAAACAAGATGCTGGCTGAAGTCCCTTACAGTCAGCATCTGACCCAAGCAGTTTGGTGGCCAGGGTGGTAAAAGGATAAACCCTCGGCCTTGGTCCTCCCATCTGTCTTGGAAGAGATGCCCCGCCAAACGACGACGACGACGAGTTGAACCTACAGCATTGTTCGAATTAATTGAAATCGATAATTTTTTTCATTTTCTCACTTTGGTTTATCTTGCAAAGGAAATAATGTGTATAGTTTATTTATTATTTACATCTAATATAACAGTACAACATTCCAAAAAAATTTGTGACGTTATGTACTGCATTATTACGTAATGACGAGTGCTTAAAGCAGAATGTCAGTGGCTATAGCTAAAAAAAAACATAGTAGAAGTTTGTCATGGCGGATACTACTCCTAGAAAACGTGCTAGTGTCATTAGTTTATACCAGGGGTAAGGAACCGGTAGAGCATGGCGGACCGCATTGATTGCATGATACTTTTAGCGGGTCACATTCACTCTCAATTTGAAAGTTTTGTCTTAAAAATACACAATATTACGTCGCAAATTTATTAAGCATTCATGCTAAATAGAGACTTTTGCGCGTTTTTTATGCCACGAAAACAGCATGAGGTTGAATGTGAAACAGTTTTTAAGAAATCTTAACGTTTTAAACGTTTTCTATTCTACCAATAGAGAGCATTAATCAAAAGGTTATCAGTCTTGCTCAAAGATGGGTTAATTCAATCATATTGGACTAAAGATGAGAATATATTTTACTCTTTGCCCAATGACCCAAACAAGAAAGTATTTATTGATTCTCTCAAAATCGAGGATTTGGATTCAAAAATTGTACGATGAAAGATTATAAAAATATTAAAAAATTGTACAAGTAAAAGAATCTATGAATGTAAGATTTTGAAAATTAAACTATTTGTAAATGCTCTCTGAACCTGAGACCTAAACTGTACTCTGCCAAAACAGTACACACAACAGCATTAACTCACGTAAATATACAATGTTGTACGGTAACTGTGTTGACTACCACTATGAAGACATCTAAATGCATCAGCAGCACCAGTGTTTAAAATTAAGGTATTCCTGCATATAATTAAATAAGCACAAAAGTCGTCTATATATCATATGCTACAGTATTCTATATCATGGACAATTTATAACCTAAGTGATTTTTCTTGAGCAATATATTAAATGGTATTTTTGATTTTAACCAATTATTATGCCAAAAATGAATGCCAGTATGTATGATGGTATCGCATGCTGTTGCATTTAGTAGGGTTATCTGCAGTTCTAAAAGTCTTAATCTTAGTTGATTGTTGACTGTGACACGTTGTCATATTCTTCTTCCACTTGTTCATAAAAATGGTCTAGTTTAGTTACACCTAATAACCTGAACTTAAATTGGTCGGACTCAAAACCTTATTTGGGCAGTCTAGCATTTATTTTACCAATTGGAAGTTGTGTATATATTTTTATCTTTTTTTTTTTGTCTGTGATCAATTATTTGCATTACTGCTATGAGCAATGTTGATGTTTTTGACCAGTTAAATGTTAACTTAGATGGAGACTGCAAATATTATAGTACCTTGCAATATTCTAACATTATGAATGCTAAAAAGAGTAATGAGTTAGCAATAGTTCACTTTAATATAAGATCACTACCTAATAACGTAAATAAGACAAAAATTGAATCTTTCTTAAGGCAACTGCCACTGATTCCTGAGATAATGGCTGTTTCTGAAACTAAAATTAATTCATCCAACATTAATCTAGTTGACATTAAAAACTACCAATTTGAACATAAAGACTCACTGTCCCATGCTGGTGGTGTAGGTTTGTATATAAGAGAAGATCTACAATATTCTGTAAGGACCGATATTAATATTGATTGTCCAAATTGTGAAAATTTATTTGTTGAAATTATGCTCAAAAATAATTCTACAAGATTAATTCATTCCACTAGATCCATATTGGTGGGTGTAATCTATCGACATCCTGGAAATTCCTATGCTGACTTTCAAGATAAACTAGCAGATATAATACATAAATTCAATCGATCTAATACTCAACTTGTCTTGGCAGGTGATTACAACATAGATTTATCAAAAACGTCTGACACAAAAGTCTGTAATTATATAAATGAAATTTACTCGTCTGGTTGTTATTCACTTATTAATAAACCAACCAGAATCACTACTACGTGTGCAGCAACTCTTGATCATGTGTATACGAATTCTCTTCATAAGGTTGCAGTAGCTGGGGTTCTCATTTTAGATATATCAGATCATTTACCTACTTTTTGTGTGATAAAAGGTAATGCTTGTAAGAATTATCTTCCAAAAAAAGTAACTAGAGATGTGAAAAATTTTAATGTTGAAAGTTTTTGTGAAGACATTAGCAAAAAATTGGCATCCATGCCACTTAAATCTGATAATAATCCAAACCAAGATGTAATTTTCCTTTTAAATACAATAACAGATACTGCAAATATATATGCTCCAATAAAAACTTTATCACGAAAGGAAATGAAGCTTAAGGCTAAACCATGGATCACAAAAGATTTGCTAAAGTCAATAACAACTAAAAACAAATTATTTCATCAATGTTATAAACAACAAGACACCCAATTGGTCTCAACGTATAAAACTTATCGTAACAAACTTACCAAATTGAAAGAAATTGCAAAAAGGACTTATTACCAAAATGAGTTGCATTTACACAAAGAAAATCTATCTAAACAATGGAAGATCATCAATGAAATTGTACGTTACAAACGAGTTCAGCATAATCACATAACATTAATAACAGATGAACACAACTGCAAAGTTACTGATAAAACTAGAATTCCTGATTTGCTAAATGAATACTTCACAAATGTTGGTCCTAATATGGATTCTAATATACCCAAGGCCACTAAAAGCTTTAGCGTTCCTAGTTTGACTAAGTCTTTTGTTTATGATGCAATCACTAAGGAGGAAGTCCTTGTACAAATTCAGCAGCTTAATCCCAACAAAGCACCAGGCCCTGAGAATATTCCAATAAAATTTTTAAGAGCATTAGCAACAATAATTTCACCGTACTTAAGTAATATCTTTAATAAATGTTTTGAATCTGGAACGTTTCCTGCTGCACTAAAAAACGCAAAGATCATTCCAATCCATAAAGCAAGACAAAAGGACGTAGCTAGCAACTATAGACCTATTTCTCTCATATCACCTTTGTCAAAGGTGTTTGAAAAATTGTTATATATTAGACTTGAAAAATTTTTTCTGAAGAATAGCATTATATCAAAACAACAGTTTGGATTTCGTCGAGGGTATTCAACTGAAATGGCTATAACTGATCTTCACAATAAGCTTTTAAAAAATATAGATGAAGACTACTTTTCTTGCTGCATATTCTTAGATTTGTCAAAAGCCTTTGACACTGTGAATCACAAATTGTTACTTAAAAAATTGCATATGTATGGTATAAGAGGAAACATGCATGACCTTCAGGCTAGTTACTTGACCAATCGAAAACAGTTTACTGAATGCAATAATATTAGGTCAAGAACTAACACAGTTGTTTGTGGGGTACCACAAGGGTCCACTTTGGGGCCATTACTCTTTTCCTTGTATATCAACGATTTATCAATTCACACTGCTTTTCATGTCACATTATTTGCAGATGATACTGTGCTATTAATGAGGAATAGAAATATAAACCAACTTCAAAAAAATGTTAATCATGAGCTGAGAGTTATAGATGACTGGATGAAATACAATAGACTTTCCCTAAACTATTCTAAAACTAATTTTTATGTTGGTGTTAGTAGGCATAAGTCTAAATTAGTTAAAAATTTTAACGTTACAGTAGGTATACATAATATCCAGTCCGTTGAAAAGGTGAGGTATCTTGGTGCTATATTTGACAAGCACTTAAGTTGGAATGCTCATATTGATAATATAACAAAAAAACTTACATTTACAACAAGACTTTTTTCAACAATCCGGCATTATGTCGACAAGCAAACTTTAATTAACCTATATTACAGCTTTGCTTATCCACATCTTAAATATGGAATTTTAGCATGGGGCAGTGCAAACAAAACTTCCCTGAAAAAATTACAAATTATGCAGAACAAAATTATCCGCATAATGAACTTCAAACAGCTTAAGGATAAAGTACAAATGTGCACCCTATATAAATCTATGAATATTTTGTTAATAAATGACATTTTTGAACTAGAAGTTGCAAAATTTATGCATTCGTTTTATCATCGCATGCTTCGAGAAAATTTTGATAACTACTTTAAATCTGGAAGTACACAGCATTCATATAATACCAGATCTATTACCTCCGAGGGCTATTACTTGGAAAGAGTTGTTACGAAGAGTGGGCAGTTGTCATGTATTTATGCCGGCGTAAAAATTTGGAACAAAATACCTTTGGATATAAAAAAATTATCTAAACGTTCTTTTTGTAGATATATCAAAAGATCATTGATTGCTGAGTACTAAATATTGCAGTCTCTGTTTGCTATTGTTATTTTTGTGTTTCTTCCTGTGCTTTTCGTTATTAAAATATGTTTTGCTATAACTTAATAAGCATTAGAGCAGCTTTGACATGATGACCAGAGCTTGGTCTTTCGCTGTCCTGTTTGTTTGGACAACAACTTAAATGTAACAACTTCAATATCTGTAATCTGTAATAACCAATTAATTATATTGATGACCTATGTTTTTAAATGTGCTGTTTGGTGCGATCTACACCGACTGTGCTGTGTTTTTAAGATGTTCAAGCAAATAAATAAACGCTTACTTGCTACCAGATTGTAAACTTAACAAAGTTTTGACACGGACCACATTCAAAACATAAGCGGGCCGCAGATTCCCCACCCTTGGTTTATACAAACACTCCAAGCTTAATCAAAAAAATATTGCACAATCTCTTGGAATGAGTAGAGCAACCGTTTGCAGGATTATTAAGCAATTCAATGGAACAGGATCCGTAACCCCCCAAAGAAAAAGAAAAGTTGGCAGAAAAAAGGTTTACCTCCCCTAGGGATGATGCTTTAATTTTGAGGGAAAGCAAAAAAAATCCGAGAAAAACAAGTGACGAGCTAATGAAAGATTTAGCTCATACAAGAGTGGAAACCAGCTCACGCACCGTAAGTAAACGTCTTCTTGAAAGTGGTAGAAGAGCATTGCGTCCACTTAAGAAACAGCTATTGACAAAACAGATCAAATCAAAAAGACTCGCTTGGGCCAAAAAACATAAAACCTGGACAGTTGAACAATAGTAAAGTCCTTTTTTTGGATGAGAGTCACTTTTACTTCCGAGGTGAACACTGCAGATTTGTACAAAGGAGTATCGGAGAGCCGCTGAATTATCATCATGTCAATCAAACCGTAAAACATCCTCAGAAAAAGATGTTTTGGAGGTGTTTTAGTTATGCAGGCGTTGGATTCCTTCTTTCTGTGGAGGGCATGATGAACTCTGATCGCTACATTAAAGTAATCGAGAAGAAAGTGATCCCAAACCTAAAGAACGCATTTCCAGGAGGAGAAGGCATCTTCCAACAAGATTTGGCCCCTTGTCACACATCAAAAAAATGTGCAAAATTTAAGAGCGAAAACGATGACAAGAATTTAGATTGGTCTGTAAAATTCCCCGGATTTAAACCCCATTGAAAACTAGTGGTTTATCATCATATCTCGCTTGTCAAAAGAGGATTGCGCAACAAAACGAAAGTTTAAAAAACGGTCATTGAAGTTTGGTACAGGGATGAAGAAATTGCTGAAAAGTGCAAAAAAATTAGTTGAATCAATGTCAAATCGAGTCTCTGCATTGCTGAAGAATGGTAGAGAACATTATTAAGTATTAAGTACAGATCAACTTGCTTTATGTGCATAATTTAAATACAAAATCTGCAAACTTGGTCTATTTTACGTACGATTTCAATTAATTCGAACAATACTTTTTCCAGGTAACAATACAATGTCACAAATAAAAACCATTTATCAAAAAAATCCAATCTTCATTATGCTCTCGGTGATTATACGCCAAAGCGTGTCATGAGGGCTGGGGCTCCGAGGCTGAGCGCCTGGGCAACACAGCTTCGAACTACAAAAATGCATCGCAGCAGTGGCCAGTCACTGGCGACACTGTGTCCGATTTTACCGGCCCAAGGAACGAACCCCAGACCACCCGCAGCGATAGCAATGTTGTTGCAACCGAGCTAATCGGCCAGTAAAATCCATTTGTCTAAAAGTAGAGCGGATATGGTCATATAGAGTATCGCCGTAAATTCAGAAGAATTTGTTTTCTACAGCGGTCAAAATGACCGCTAATGGTTGTTGGAGGTAAAACATCTTCTAAAAAATTTGTGGAAGCAGCTTTCGGCTTGATACTCAACGTCATAGCTTTTGTCTGTTACCTAAGAAAAGTCAAGAAATTTTACGCCAATGCGAGTTTTGTACAAAAAAATATCCCACCTTGATATTGGAAAACCGTCAAAATGACCGCATCGGCCGTTCTAGTGAAGGAAGAAAAGGAAAAAGTGTAGCGGATAGTTGCAATCAGTGTTGTAGTCGAGACCACCTGCTTCGAGACCGAGACCAAGATCTGATAATTTTTTCGAGACCAAGACCGGCTGTTTTCCGAGACCTTTGGTTCAAGACCGAGATCAGCAGTAATCAAGACCGAGACTGACACCGGCAATCATTCGGCCTCTAAAAAATGAATTTATAGCACCAAGTTGAATCAATTTTTTTATTTTCCAAAAATTTGAAGTTGCATTATAAATACGTACACAAGAATTTCAAGCTTTTCCGAAAAGAGTCTTGCTCGCAGAGGTTGCATTATTAACATGCTTGCACTAAAAATTTTCTCTAGCGTAGCCGAAGAAGCGAGTGCACATAGTGTGTGAGCGGAAAGTGTAAAAAAAGCAGGGAATTTATGCTTTCTCTCTTGCCAAAATTCAAAAGTAGGCATTGTTACACAGTGCTCTATCTTGTCGTCTCGTGATACCTAACGAAGAACTACGTAAAAAATCGTCTGTAAATATCATTATGGTAGTAGATCGAAACTGTAATGTCTTCCCGTGCAAGCAGGTGCCGTTTTTGAGATATAACCATTTGAATATTGAAAAATTTAAGCGGATGAATATTATTGCTTTTAAGCGCATCACTGCGTTTTCGTCATGAGGTGTTGCCGTGTTAGTTTCAAAATGTTTCTAGCTAAGTGTTCGATAACATTTTAAACTGAAGTAGAAAAAAAGTATCTAATATATTATTTTTAAGTTAAATTTTAAGCTGACTTTGATTATTTTTGTTTAATTTTTAAATGAAATGACAGCATTTAACTCATAAAAAATAAATTTACGCAAATTAAAATTTGGAAATATGTTTGCATCAGCTGTTTTGTCATAGTTACACCAAACAGCTGACCAAGGTAAAACAACAAAATAGTGGAACCGGCAGTCTACACTACAAGTGCTATAGTAGCACAAACTTAGGAAGGTTTAGCTGCTGAAGTGTAGAGATAGGTAAAATCAAAAAGTTGAAGCGGTATTATTATACCTTTTTAAAAGTCAGTTAACCTAGCTTATCGAAATGAGTAAAAAGTTTTTCTTGTCTTTTTCTTGACCAGCTTTTTATATCTGCGCTGTAACCTTTTGTTCTCGTGCATGGTCTTGAAATAAAATAAACCATACCATACCAGGTTTACTCGCAGAAAAGTCATATAGCCTATCTGTATACTCTGTTGCTGGATAGGTTTGCGAGGAAATGATGATAAAAAGTCAGGCTACAGGTACGTGCTTTTTGTGGTAATCCAGTACATGGATGCAATTCCTACGGACGCACTTGTTTTCTATACTGCTCAGATGCCCGAGTGATTAGAGCGTCCGCCTCGGTAGCTGTAGACTTGGGTTTGATTCCAAGTCGGGTCAAACCAATGACTATAAAATTGGTATTCACAGCTTCCCAGCTTGACGCTCAGCATTAAAGAGAAAGTGTAGAGAACAAGCCGGCAAATTTACTTGTTGTGTCATTGGGAAAGGCACTTAGCGGGATTCCTCCATTTTGGCGTGGTAGACAGATGGCCGGCAACTCTTCAGCGAGCTCGTATAGTGCATTGATCGCTTTCTCGTGATAGGGGATGAATATGCAACTAAATACAAGAACACTCCACCAATACTGTTGATGCTAATAGATCTCATTCAGCTTGGCGCTTATCATTTTCATTTATCGGTAAGTAATAATTTAGAGCAGCGATTTTCAACCTTTTTTATCAGCGGGCCAATTTTATTCAGGGATGGCGGTGGCGGGCCACGCGTAAATAGTTAATTACAGAAAAAATACACGAAAACAAGAAATGTTTATTTTTTCCATTTTTAATCTTGATTCTTTCAATGCGTGCCTTGGGGTTGCACTTGCTTCACGAAATTGTTTGAATTTGACTGCAAGCAGTGGCGCACCCAGGATTTTGCAAGGGGGGGAGGGGCACAGGGGTTTGGGAGTGTTGCCCCTACCCGCCAACGAATTTTTACGGTTTTCATATAAAAAAAACAATCATTTCAGCACACTTTTTTTCGAAAAACATCATGCAGTGAGTGCAGTCACTATAGAAGATGCAAAAATATTTTCGCAGCTTACCGGTATGTCTAAAAGCAGAAGCTTGGCTAAAATAAATGAAAGGAGGCTGCAATCATTATTAGTTTGAGAAATTATAGACTGAAAGTTAGGTTTTAGCACGTTATTACAGGGCCAAAGGGGAAGGGGGCATGGCACCGTGCCCCCCCGTGCGTGCGTCTATGGCAGCAAATCATAATTGCTTTATTGTCATAAAACAATAATTGCTTTATTGTTTCTTCACTAAGCTTGTTTTATGCATAATCTCGTTACATTATAAAACGCTTGAACAGCGTGCGGAGGCTGTTTTTGAAGCACTGTTGATGATGCGATAAAGATTTCTGATGCGGATATTGGTTAGACATTTCAGGCATGAATTCTAAAATATTTTTAGAATTTGGGGAAGAGCTTGCGGGCCACATAAACGTGCCTTACGGGGTGGTAACCTCTAATTTAGAAAATCAATGAAATACTTGTTCACTATGATGACGTCTATGAAAGTGATTCAAAAACGTTAACTGCAACAAGTTTGAACACGCTAAAGTAATATGCTTCTAAATGGCTTAGTTTGGATTGTTCTGAAAAAGTTATTGCTGCTAAAAATTTTGCATTTATGGGATATACATTCATTTACTGATCTGTCACCGAGCGCCCGTAGGCATGGTTTTCATCAATAATGCTATTTTCGATTTACCAATAAAAGAAATATTGAAAGGCGCGTATGTTCAAAGAAATATTGGAAGGCGCGTATGTTCGAATTCTAAAAGAAAATTTCCAGAAGATGATTCTTCTAAAAGAATTGAAAGTTTATCCATACAAGCGTTGCATTCATCAAGTTTATTCAACATTTGCGAAAAAAAAAATCAGGGCTGTGCGCAGGCGATGATCTCTGTTTTTCCATCCACATTAGGAAGATGTCTTTTAATATTTTGTAAGCAATTACGACATGTTCTGTGCTGCGCAAGCCTCTGCTTTCCCTACTTTTGCCCTGTTGCAGCCATATGGTGTCTACTTTATTACACATTATTAGCTGTACTCGTAAATTAGATCGGGAAGGTCATTTAAATACTTTGAAGAAGATAACTCCTCGGCTGCTTGCCTACAATCGTGTGAATTACTCTTGCTACGTTCCTGTCTATTTGCATGAAATGTGTGAATATGAAAAAACACACGCATTTGCTCATGAGCATTTACGTGCTGATGAATTTGCTATTCAGCAACAAAATCGGTACGGATTTTTCGCAACAGCTGCGGATCAAGTGATTAAGCAGACTGTTGAGGCAGTAAATCAGCTGGTGGAATAGTTGAAATTACAACGCGACCTAATGCTGTTGCTAAATTGATTATTTCTTAGTCACAGCAATTGGTTATGACCCAGTAGTGTCAAAGATACGCTGATCAAGATGTAGCTGATCGGCGTAGAAAAGATTCTTGATCCTTCACGTCGTGTTCGAAACGCAGCTGGGGTCGATGGCGTTATTGATGTTGTTGAAGCTATGATTAATCCTTTTGATTACGAACGATCTGGGTTAATCAACATCTACTCTGGGAGTTGTTGCATCCCCTATTTGTCATGAAGATTTCATGAAAACTTGTGAATGCGAAAAAGAAGCAGTGCATCATTTTACTGCGCGGTTTATCTCTGATCCAAAAAAACTTCATCGTACCCTGAAAAAAAATGAACTTGCACACATTTAAAACTGCTCTAAAGCCTGAAAAGGATAAGAAAGAAAAGTATTTATCGAATGGAAAGCTGTTTACTCGACTCATCATGTTGGTAAAACAAGATAGAGTCAAGCTTCATACTTATTTCCTTGGTCCAGTGTCATATCCCCTTGCAAGTTCTGATGGTTTTCTAGCTAAAACGCCCGAATCTGTCATAGTTGATTTGGTCCCGAGTAATTGGCTGGTAGAAGAAAAAGCTATCGGCGCGATGCCGAATTGCGCTGTTGTTATTGATGCAATGTGCTTGATTCACAGTTTTCTTCGGTCAAGACTTCCGAAGACATTTATGGAATTTGCTGCTTCCATTTTAATTCAAGTTACAAATATGGGTCTTCGCTTTAATGCTTTCAGAGTTGATATAGTATTTGACACTTATCCAGTTATTTCCATCAACGCTCTTGAACATGCCAGTCGTTTAGGCCATAACATCCAAAAAGTCTCATCACCTCTTCGCAGAATTATTACCTCGGAGCAGCAGTTACCGAAACAGTGGAAGGAATTTCTTCGTCACGATCCCAATAAAAAAGAGCTTTCCGTTTACCTCTATCGAGAACTATTAAAAGGGGTAAATTTTTTTTGATTTATTCGTTACGCATGGAGCTTCTCGTGATGTTACTTTATTGCTGTGGAAAAACCGTGTAAGTTCCGGAGCTTCACTGTGATCACGCTAAAGCTGACACTCGGTTGTTTTTGAATTCTATGCACGTTGCCCGAAAAGTATTCAATTATTTTTCTGTCCAGTGCTGACTCAGATGTTTTTGTAACTGGTCTTTTTCTGGCCCGAAAGCTACCAGCTACCATTTACTTGGAGTATGGTAAGTACAAAACGAAGTTATTAGGCATTCACAAAAGTTTATTTTTTTTATTACCTGCTGTTGTTACTAACTTGATGAAGTCTAATGCTTTAAATACAGCGCGCATGGGTTGCTGGAAAGTAATTTTTCCTACTTTTACTAATTGTATTGACAATTGACAGATGCTCCGACTTAAACTATTTATATTTCATTTTGAGGAATCCAGAAGCGCATCAGTAACATTTCGTTGCTAGGGCAAGAGATGGAAAGTCGCACTACCGGAGGTCTTTTGGGGCTGCATATTTTTGCCGGGGTTGATTCATCTAGTGCTTTTGTTGGAAAGGAAAAAAGAAAGCATTTGTACTGTTCAAGCAATATGTAGGTTCCAAAGAGAATTTCGAAGTCTTGGGCAAATATGGGACGTTTTGTGTGCAAGCTTTACTGGCATTCTGGCAATGACATCAACGAAGCACGGTACAACCTTTTTCGTACAAAAGCTTTGGGTGAGGTGAGTTTGCCTCTCTGCCGCAATGCCGTGGTACATCATATTAAACGAGCTAATTATCAGGCGGCTATTTGGCGGAAAGCACTTTAAACTAATATTTATGCTCCAAGTCCAAACGGTAATGGTTGGATAATTGCTGCTAACAGTAAAGTTTTGGTCCGTTGGATGATCCAGGAGCAAGCCCCGTTAGAATTGCTGCAAAATTACTCTTGCAATTGTAAAAACTCCAAATGTTATGTCAATCAGCATTCTTGCGTTGGAAACGGCGTATCATGCATCGAACTGTGCTCTTGCGTTGTTTATAAAAATGGTTCTGAGACCGTAATTGAAATAGAACTATTAAATGATGTCAGTCACGACGATGATAGTGATGACAACCAATTTGTAGCCAGTTGAAAAATGTTGAAATGTGTTTGTCGTAACTAAAGGTTATATTTAATGCAACGAAATTTAATATAGCTTATTCACACCAAATTTCTCTTTGTTTTTCAAGTAATAAAACCTGCTTATCAATGTAACCTAGGTGTTTTAGCTAGATACGAAATTTGGTCAATGAAAATATATTACGGCGTAAAAATTTATTTTTACAACTTTTTAAAGTAGATTGGCAGCAACGATTAATTTGCTAATCCAATACAGTTCTTGTTCGTAAAATATATTATTTTTGTGAATTATGATGCCATTATTTAATTGCATAAATCTGACACAAAGGTACCGGTACGTTGTTTCTGGTTACATTAAAAAAATACTTTGAAGTGCTTAATTCATACCAATTGAACTCCTTAGCGTTAACTCGATGCAATAGTTGAAATACGTGAAGTATTGTAAAGTTATTAGTTAGAGAGTAGGATAATCGTCTCGTAACCTAGAAAGTATTTGATAAAACTGGACAAAATTTGCAGGTGTGCCAGTATGTACCGTATACATAATTTATCCACATTAAGTTTCACATTATTTTTCAATGAAAACTGTGGTTAAAAAAGTTTATGTACACTCTGTTCAGAGAGAATTCTTACTTGTGGGTGATTGACGTCATGAACTAATGACGTCAGTATTTGGCACAAAAGCAAAATATTCACTGAAAATGCCCCAAACTATTTTAAAGTGTTTGCGTTGCTAACACAAGAAGTTGAAGCAATTACTCGATACAATTATTTACTATATTGTATAATTGCGCGCTAAGCTAGCGGTAAATAACTAATTATTGTGCGTCTATAGAGAAAAAAACTCCATAAAACTGGCCAAAATTTTGCAGATGTGTTAATATGTGTGTTTAGATTTTCCAAGCCAAAATTCAGCTTTTCAAACTTACTATAAATGAAGTTATAAGGAACTGTATATACATCCTGTCTAGCAAAAATATTTTTTTTGCAAAATCTTACTTGTGAGTTATGACGTCATGAACTTGTGACGTCATTATTTGAAATAAAGGCAAATTATTGACTGAAGATGTCTCCAAAACTATTTTAAAGTGTTTGTATTACTAACACAAGATGTTGGAAGCAATTTCTTGACGATTATTTCTTTGCTGATCTGGTTGCGGTTTAAGCTCATGGTTAATATGTAATCATTGTAGGTCAATAGCAAAGAAACTACGGAATAAAACTGGTCGAAATTTTGCAGATGTAGTAATATACATATTTGGATTTTTCACACCGATTTTCAGCTTGTTAAACGTACTACACCCGAAGTTATAAGGAACTGTGTACACCCCGTCCAGAAAAAATAATTGTTTTTACAAAATCTTTTATATGTGAGTTATGACGTCACAGTTTGGCACAGACATAGTCTGTCAACCAAAGATTACTTTGAAAGTGGTCTGACGCATTTGCATCAACCACAAAAAAATTTAGAGGCTTTTAAGTGTGTGGAATTTCTGCATCTTTGAAAGAGCTATTTTTTGTCTTTATGACGTCATTATGACGTAACGGCACCTGTTGGACCCGGAAGACACGAGATTTAAATTCAACATTTCTTAATCTTTAAATTTACGAAGTTTCATTTAGTTCTTCGGTGGGTATCACGAAATCCATTTTCTAAGCGTTTTTTTTTGATAGCGTAACAAGGCCTAAAGTTTTTGAAGGCAAGGTCATTGTTGAAACTTCGTTCACGTATTTTCTGAGTTGTGCCCTCGGTATGGCCTTTGCGGTTTCTTGGTTGTCTTTTGCTGGCATATTTAGCAACAATATTTGGTAACTAACGAACACAGAAAACAGCTTTTTTACGTCGGTGGTTATACCTCCTAGGAAACACCCTGTTACAACGGAACTACTATCTGTGAACGTGAAGCAAGCTGCTCCAAACTTGCTGCCGGGCGCGGATCCAGAAAATTTTGGTGGGGGGGGATGTAATTTTAAATTAGGTTGAATGTTTAACTAAATACAAAGATGTTAAGACGTTTGGACCCGGAAACGGGCGTACATAAGCCCTTTGAAATTGTTTTCATGTCAGGGGCGTATTCAGAAAATTTTTTATCAGGGAAGGAGCACCAAACTTCGTTACTTTTTCAAGCGTAGTTTTTTCGGCAGAGTTAATTTTAAGCAATTTAAGTAACAAAAACGACTCTAGGGGGTCCGGGGGCATGCTCCACCGGAAAATTTTTAACAATTTACGCACCGTAATGGCCATTTTAGTGCTTTTTGAACAATGTTCATGCAAATTTTATTTATGTTTTTTGCCCCTAACTTTGAGTGCTTCACCGAATATGATGCTTTTTGTTCGCACAGTTTCAATTATGCGTGCTTTCGGAGACTCAGGCATATTGTTATGAAGAGGTTCAAAATTACGGAAATATTTTGGTCATCCAATGCATTGTTGAAAATGGCTGGTGGGGGGATGCACCCCTACGTACCCCCTGGATTCACCCCTGCTTGCTACCATTGTCTTTCTGTTGTCTCTGCTCTTCTTCTCACTCCCACACAGTTATAATAAAATTTTATATTATAGCCTTTGCGAGACCGAGAGAGAATGAGAGAGAATCGTAAAACAAAATTCGCCCAAGTTCTGGCAAATTCGTACATATCTACCTTTACCAACAGCGTTACAACCATTTCATTCTAAATTGACTGTGCGTGTGGCACGCAGCCACGCACATTAGTCCAAGCGCTTTGAAACCACAGAACAGTGGTTTCTAACCTCATTCCTCCAGTAATCAAGGCCGCAGGAGCAACAACAGGAATGCTTAAATCAAACAGAAGAAAAAACTCTCACCGGACTAACGTAATTTCAGTTTAATTTGTACAAAAGAACTTGTAGCTGCAGTGTTTTAAAACGCAAGCAATGACTTCTGCATACGATCTAGATTCTAGAGCGTCTGTCAAATATACAGTAAATAAGCGATAATCGATGTGAGAATTACAATAAAGCTTCGCATTACGACAAATGAGGTTTGTATGCAGTCTGCAGGATATGAGCTTTAAAACGCAAGCAGATAACAAAGCAAGACAATTTTATGATTTAACTATATATACACCCTATCCTCCGTGCGGTGAGAAAACAAAGGATTAAATGCCTGGAAATCCTGTTCATCTATTGTTTTATATAATTTTCGTCAACGAAATCAAATTAACATGTTGAAACTTGAAACTTGTGACTATGTGATTTAGTTTTTAAAGCGTTTTTTATAGCCGACACAAATTTCAGTTTTTTCGAGTGAATTCCGCTTGTGTATCCTGCTTCAAGACTTGAAAGATTGTTTTCATTAGCAGGCTGCTGTACCTACGAAGCTCAAATTCTGACGGTGCAAATGTGCACTTTGTTGACACTGCAAAAACAATTATTACAATGTGCATCGAAGACCTGAGAATGCTCGGTTTCGAGACCAACTTTGAAAGAACAAGACCAAGACCGCACCAACTCAAGACCAAGACCACGAGGCCAAGTTCGAGACCGAGACGAAGACCGCACGAAATCGGTCCCGAGACCGGTCTCGAGACCTACATCCCTGGTTGTAATTACAGATTTCTAATGTAGTGCAAACACCAATGGAAACAATCAAGCTGTTTCTGCAAACAATAAAAATGTTTTTATCGACATGGCCAAGCGTTACCGCGCGCAGGTGACAGATTCTACGTGAGGGGTTCGATCCGCGGCTGAAGCCTACTGCATTTGACATAGATATACAACGGGTGGCTGCTAACTCGAAGAGCGCAAACTCACTTCGCAGTCTTCCTCATTTTTTTGTTGAATTTTCAGTTTGAAATAGTTTGAAAATAACTTCAGTCATTTATTATTTACCGTATCTTTAAAACTGCGAATAGAAAATGACTGTTGCTAAAAACGCACTTTTTAACTGCGGTCGTCTACTATATGTATTACGGTATATTTATGATTCACACCAATGCAAAAACACTACAAAAAATTGCTGCACAATATCAAACATAAAATTTAAAACTACTTCTACATGTTCGAAAAAAATTAATCGCTTTACAATAACGCATTAAAAAAAAGAAAGCTAGCAACAACACTGCAAAGGCATTTGGCCTGCACTTTCACTGATTTTGTGATTAAAAGCTTAGAAACGCCAATGCTGCTTTGAATAATGTGTTAATATTGACAAGTGAGAGAGAAAAGTCAACAGAAAGAAACAAATGAGACATAACCAACACAATCAGCTACCACAAAGCGGGATAGCGATGTTTCAGGCTATTAGCCCTCATCAGCCGTACTCGGGTAACAGGTACATTTTTTCTTGAAAATGATTGACTCTAAGTAAGCCAATTACTTCTGAGGTTTTATAAATTAACCATAGTGGTGCGTAACAGTAGCAACGTTTGTGGTACGTAACAGTAGCAACGTTACACTCTAGTTAGATTTCCCGTGTAGCCAAGGTACTACTGTAAAAAGAATTCGTCCTTCCAGGCTGCTGAATGAGAAATCATCACGGTTCTGACGTGCTGGGTTGGAGGATACAACATCCTCTTTCACCAATAGTTGCGAAACAACTCCAGCACATCTGATTTATTTTTGGGATTGGTTGTTTTTGTTTTTCGTTTCATATTATTCTTACTTTTGCAAATGTCTTGCTTACAGGAAATTCGAGTAGCAGAAACAGCCCTTAATCGAGGAAGCAACAACAAAACGTGGATAAAGGCTCAAACAGAGTTCTTAAAATTGCGAGCTACGTGTACCGGTACTCGGCCTGTTCAACCAGAGCGGCGGCTGTAAATTTTTTTTCCGTGTTGCAGCTCTGTTTATCACCACATTCACAGACATGTTAAACGTACATTGATACAGATCAGGTGTAACAATATTGTTTCACCGGCACGTAACACGCATGTATATCAATAGCTGCAGTTAAGTTTCGCGTCATTGAAAAACAAATATAAAGCAAAAACTCGTGCCGGTAAAAGATCGTTTGTAACATCGTAGCAATTATATTATTTTACTTTGTAGCAGAAGTGCCGGTATCTAATGATCGGCTTGCTGATCTCATCGGGATGTTTTCCGGTCTGTTTCCACGTATTTTGCAGCAGACACTTCTCAGAAAACGGATAGTTTCTCCTCGGATTTTACTGCAAAACAAATAAAGACCGTAATAAGGTAGGGGTGTTGAAAACAATTTTTCTACATATGGGTAATTGGATATGCCAGTTTCGTGGAACGTAAAAAACTTGGTGCTGCAAGCACAAAGTCGTTTTACCAAGTTCTTGCAACGCTACTTAGTAAGAAGACCGCGCATTTTTATGTAAAGAGCAGTCTTTTTGGCAAGTGGTGTTTTAGGCCTAAGTAGAGTGGTATCCTGTTCCAGTAGTTGCATTCTCGCAGTTTTGTGCTTATTTGCTGACAGGGCAATTGTAAAGAAGTTGACGCACACGCTTGTGCTTGCCTAGAATGAGTATACGATACACTTTTTGAATCTTAATGTTGAAGTTAGTAGTTTGACTGTGTTACGATCTAGTTTTCCTTCAACATTACAGTAGTTTGTTATATCCTCGGTTTCGTTGTTGGTCGTGTTCTCTCAAAGCGATCCACTGACAAACCTAAAAAGTGTTCTCGCCCTCAACTTATAATGGGTTTATTAGTCAAGAGTTGTTTAATGACCAGTGGCGCCGCCAGGGGGGGGCAAAACGGGCAAGCTTTATTTTGGGCTGTTTTTTTTCCAGTTCGTGCAAATCCGTTGAGAAAAAATTTTCGAGGGTATACCCCCCGACCCCCCGCAAACTTTTGTCGGTTCGTTCTACTGATGAAACAAGCCGTGAAAATGTACTGTTTGACCTGTGAATTTTTTTGTTTCAAACATAAACTGATTAACTGACCAGGCTTACCGTTCTGGTTATACTGAATGCGTCAATGGCCTTTGTTACGTCACCGGGGCAAGGTAGCCTAGCAGAACTCAAATGTATCCTACAGTTCTCCTCACATCAGAGTCAGCGTACTGAGGAAGATAAACTAAAAAGCTAGAGTTTAGTTACGTTGCGAAATATTACTTTGATTTTTTTTCGCTTTTATAGGGATAGTATTCTTGCGTTATCATAAAATAATTTCAGAAAAAATTATATTGAACAGAAATTTCAAAGGTAATTGAGGGAGACTGCGAAGTGAGCTTGCGCTCTTCGAGTCAGCAGCCACCCGTTAAATATGTCAAATGCGATCGGCTCCAGCCGCAAATCGAACCCGTCACGTAGGATCTGTCACCTGCGCCCGGTACCGCTAGGCCATGTCGCTATCATAAAATAATGAAAGTATTTTATGCGCTAAACCTCAATCAAAGTTTTTTGGAAATATTATTTTGTTGCTGATAAAATACAGGAGTAATGTTTTTCAGAACTTGAATTTTTTACAAAGCTTATTACTAAATTATAAAGCGATAAGTATTTATCTAGAATTTAAGTTTTAGCCTATGCAACCAAAAAGATAAGTTTTAGTGTATGATACCTTCATTTCCTCAATCAATTTGAGCAAACGTACGGTATGTGTCATTAGTGAAACATCGGGCAGAACACCGGGTAAATCGATTTACAGTAGATTAAATAGTAGCGTCGTTCCAACTTGTTCAGCGGTAGCTAGAGTCAAGACAAAAAACACTCTGTGGTTTAATTATCCTACATCAGGGCCAGGGAGTGAGGATAATAAGGAGTAGGATTATAATACTGACTATTGCGAGTCATACCAAAATACTTTGAAAAATGGTATTCACAGCTTTCTTGCTTGGCGCTTAGCATTGAAGGTACTGTGAAGATTCCACCTTAATGTGGTAGACAGATGATGTCGGTGAAAACGGACATTCAAGAAACCCTAGATGCTGATGAATTGGTTGAAAAGTTCTCTTGCAGTCCCTCGTCGCATGAACTTACGTTAATAGCATTTTTGTCAGTGATAAACGGACATTGTTGGATTAATAATTTTATTTTTGTCTCCACTTCGATAAAAACGACTCAATCGTCATACATTAGACCTCTACGGTGATTCTAAGTTTACGGTTAATATTTGCTTGTAATTACCGCTAGTTAAGAATCAACCAAGCAGCGATTTCTCATAGTGAAGCATTTTTTCAAAGGGTTAGACAATGAAGCTTGGATGCAGGGACGGATCTAGAGGGGGGATGTGAGGGATGCACCCTCCGCACCAGCTATTTTCAACAATGCTTTGAATGAATAAATTTTTTCCATAATTTTGAACCTCTTCATAGCAATATGCCTGAGTCGCCTTAAGCGCGCATAATCGAAACTGTGCAAACAAAAAGCATCATATTTGGTGAAGCACTCAAAATTAGGGTCTAAACTATAAAAATTTGCATCAAAATTGTTCAAAAAACACTCTAATGGCCATAACAGTACGTAAATTGTCAAAAATTTTCCGGGGGAGCATGCCCCCGGACCCTCTGAAGTCATTTTGTTACTGAAGTTGCTCAAAATTTACTCTGCCGGGAAAAACTACTTTTGAAATAGTGACGAAATTCGATGCCCCCTTCCTGAAAAGTTTCCAAGTACTCCCCTGACATAAAAACATTTTCAAAGAGCTTACCTAAGCCCGTTCCGTGTCTAAACGTCTTGAAATCAGTTAACATTCAACCTAATTTGTGCTATGGGCGTTGTGCCATGGCCCCCCCTTTCGACTCTACCTTTTAGTAAAAAAGAACAAAATTGATGGTGCCAAGTGACTGAAATATGCCAGACTCATTTGATGGTTTCTGTAGCTTATCGCCAGGGGCTAGAACGAGGGGTATGCATCCTCCCACCAGCCATTTTCGAAAAGTTTTTGATGTATACAATGTTTCCATAATTTCGAACCTCTTCGATAGCAATAAGCCTTACGCCTTAAGCACGCATAATCAAACATAATCATTTTTGCGTCAATAAAGCTCTTCTGACATCAAATTAATTGCTTCTTGATTGAATGACAGTAAGTTCAGCAGCAAGATCCGAAACAAGCCATCATCAACGCCTTCTTCCTTGATGCTAACTTAGTTTCTGCTAACTTAAGCCGAATGCACACAGTGCGCGGTTACGGGCCGGCTTGGGGATTTCCCGTACGTGACGTTAAGTTGTGACGTCATTTTACCCCCCACTTTTTTTACCCTGGCGGCGCCACTGTCAATGACCAATGGACCTTTGATAAGAGGTGAAGTGAGCATCGGTAGTTGCATTTTCTAACCATAGCTTTTGCAGTGCACCTGTTCAACCAAGAATATCACATGCCTTTTCGAAACTTTTGCTATAATCTAAAACAAAGTTGGTGATACAATACATGAATTTCATGTTATTAACTACAAAAGCAAACTTTCACTCAGAAATGTTTCCATCCTTGCAAGAGATACGCAATTGAGAAATATCGTTTAGAACTTAGAAACAAACGCAATTTTTTTTGCTACACACTTTATTTCTTAGAGCGTGCCTTGCGCAGTAAGATTTTTTTCAACATGCAACAATGAGCTGCCATGCAGCAAAGTTTCCTTGGGCTATTAAAGCACGTATTTGTGCAATCGTGTAGATAGATAGATTATGTTTCAACAAGCACGGACACTACATGTTCTTGTTCCTCACGCACAATGCACATTCAACAGTGACATTGCAGCCGAAAGAAAAAAGGTTGTGGTTAGTAACCTAGTTTAACATAGGCCTATTTTGTATTCGAGAAAAGCGTTAATTGCAAAGTGTTTTTTTGATTGTTGGTTTAGGAATATCAGCCTAATCCACGTCTTATGCGAGTTTTAACCTAAAAAAGGTGTCTTATAAGCCACAGCTTACAGATTGTAATAACAAATGAAAAAGCACTGCTGACGAGGGGCCAGGCGGAGTTATGAAAGGTCAATTGCGATGTACCATAAGCATTTTTAATGCATTACTTTTGCTGCCTTGTTGTGATGTGCATAACTTTACTGCAATACCACGCTCATTTTTAAACTTTTAAACTCGCCTGGACGCCAAGTTATAGAAGATCGGATTTAGAGATTCACTGAGTTGCAAGAGCATCGTGGGAATTGTTCCTAACCACCACATAAGTGTGAAGTTTCTTCTTGTTTCACGGGAAGAATTAACGTTAAATATGTGGTAAGCTGCAAAAACAATTCAAGCAAATTTTATCATTTACGACCAGTGTTGTAAGTCAAAAAACAAGAGTCGTTTTTTTATATTCTTTGGCTATTGTCAAACTCATATGTTTAACAGATATATTTTAGCTAAGCGCTGCGTATTTTGCTGCGTATTGCTGTTGCGAACATTTGGGGTTGAGTAAAATGCTAAAAAACACGTTTATGGTGAGAGTATTTCGTTCACACATTTTTTGAAATTGTAAGTTAATGCAAATCAGGGTTAGATTCTAATACCGATACTCTTAATTTTTATTTACTGTGCCAACAATTTGGGTACGCTTGGAACTGTCAGAAAATAGGTAACCTTCAAATAAAAGGATCCATTCTTTGCTGTTTTTAATATCGAATCGGGAGAAACAATTTGCTTTTTAACCGAAATTTTAACCTAGAGCAACAATTTTACCAGTTATCACAGTAAGATATGAACAACGAAGGTGCTTAATTCATTATGTTAGCAGTCAGCTGCGGTACACAAAAAGATTTTAAATTTTTTACTGCGAAATGTCAAAATCATAGCGAGCGACAGAAACTTTTCACAAATTGATACTTTCAAGGATCAAACCCAGATCTACATTGAGCCAGTCAAACGACTTGCATTCGCTGCACCTTACCTCGAGTTGCAGAGCAAAAATTAAACACAAGTTACACAACAAAGAGAGCTTTAGGAGGAAAAATAAAGCCGCTGTAAATCTCAAAACTGGACGTTTCGACAACATAGATTCATCTGTCATCATCAGCAGTGTATGTAGTAGTAGTAGTTTATTTTATTTAACGACCAGAAAAACACCAAACAAAAACAAGGAACGAAAACAATGGCCGAAAAACAGGTTACAGCGACAAAACGATAGGTACTCGTAAGGCAGAATATATGCAAGGCAGTACAAAACTGTAAGAACTAGAATTTACAATTTTAACTAGTTTACAAGTAAAGGCGCGTTTACGCGGAATTTTTTTCAAGCGTAGTTGAGCGCATTCTTTGTTTTATTATATCGATCTTGAGTTGGCGCAAGCTGGCTCGCGCTGAACTTCAGTTCGCCACGCCGAGCTACACTGTGGTGGTTATCGCTTCTGAGCGATAATTTGGGGCGAAGTTATGCGGAGAGGGCCGCAAGTATCAGAGGGCCTACCTTAAGCGTTGATTATTTCCATGAACAGGGGGAAGCGGTGAGTGCCATAGTTTGGGGGGGTTTCAATTATCATGGTCAATAGGCTAACTAAACAGTTGCAGTTTAATATAATTTTGTTTTTTGGCCAGGTACCGGTAGGTTAATTTTTTTGGATTTCTTATGCCAGCTTCAGAGCTAGTTGCTGTCAAACAGGCTAGCCAATTAATCAAAAGTTTTTGCCATAGCATAATGTTTACAAAAATGCTTGGTCTGGCAAGCCTAATCAAGCAGGCTTGTGGGATATGCTATTACTTTCAGGATACCGGGATATCCTGATCGAAATTGTGAAATACCGGTGAGGCTCTCTCAACCAGTAGGCTAAGCCTTGGTCGATAGAATAATAAGACTGCTAATTTCAAAGTTTACAAAGGAATTTTGGTCCAGATTGACATATTTTGGACAGTAGTACCACCCTTTCTGGTCCATATTGAACAGAGTAAACCTAGCCTAAGGGAAGTTTTCTCAAACAGTGACTGGATTTGCTGATGATTTATTTTGAATGCAAAATTTTACTAGACCTCAGACTAGACAAAACTTTATACACTTGGCAAGAAAAGGGTGTTCTTTGGGTGGGTATTTATTTGAGTAGGATGTGTTGGGCATAAATAAGCTAGTCTAATCCGTTAAGGTTGATTTTTTGTTGCTATTATTGATAAGCCTAGGCCTATGCCGTTTTAAGTCCTGGCTAAATTTGTTAAAATATTGTTTTTTTATTTTATTAGTGTATTACAGAAACATGCCTACTGTTTATACTAGTGTAAGCAATATTTATGATTTTTTGGTTAATTATATATATTATATTATTTTTCAGTTTTCATGCTAGTTTGCTAATAATTTTTTCTGTAAATTTTGCTGTTATTTGAAACTCTCATTTTCAAACTTTGAAATCCTAGAAGGCTTTGCTAGACAAATTGATACAACCATGCAAAAATTAGATGATATTTCTTCCAAGCACCAATTGTCTTAAAACCACGTTATGGAGAATGAGGACAAAACTGCTCTTTGCGATGCTTATGTAGAGAGTCTGAGGTAGCCTATGATTGTAAAGCATGCTGCTATGAGAATTGAAAACAATGATTGCATCATTTATGGATGCTGTGTAAATTTGCAGCTGGCTCACAGGAAAGAATGCAAGATTGATGAGTTGGTACAATGCGTGAAAAGCAACTGCATTTACAATATTCAAGACGTTTAAGCCTTTCCCAAATAAAATCACTGCTTTCAATTATAACAGCTCAGATGGCCGAGTGGTATGGAGCGTCTGTCTCTTGAGCTGTAGACTGGGGTTTGATTCCGAGTCGGGTCAAACCAATGACTTTAAAATTGGTATTCACAGCTTCCCTGCTTGACGCTCAGCATTGAAGGAACAGTGTGAAGAACAAGCCGGCAAGTATACTTGTTGTGCCGTTGGGAATGGCACTTGACGGGATTCCCCCATCTTGGTGTGGTAGACAGATGGCTGGCAACTGCTAAGCGAGCTCGTATAGCGCATTGATTGCTTTCTCCTGATAGGAGGATAAATATGCGACTAAATAAATAATTATTCTTTTTTTATTAAGTTGTGTTTTTTTGGTCGTGAAATAAAATTAGCCTAACTCTAGCTCGAATGTTTCATGAAAGTATACGACATTCTGAGGCGGTATACTGCTCAATTTTTGTTGCACTTAACGCAATGCGTTAACTTTGTTTGTTTATTAAGTTAACGCATTGCGTTAAGTGCACAAAAGTTGAGCAGTATACCGCCCCTGTTCACTGATTTTGCTCTTGAGCAAGGTAGGCTATGTCATGAGCTATATTGACCTGAAAAAATGTGTATGTGGCGTCAAGACATAATTTGAATGGACGTTATTATTATGTACTTTTCCATAAGCCTCGTAAGCTTGTAAAGTTAGGCCTAATACTTTTTTCAGCAAATGACCTGAAGTGCTGCAGTATAAACAATGCATCGTTTGGCAGACCTGGCACTGATTCTAAGCTACTGCATAGCTAAACAAGCGCTTAGTAGACTATTGAACTTGGTACAATATGTCCAAGCTAGCGTTGTTTTACTTTTCCAAGTCATTCATGGATAACAAAATCTAAAAAATCTGGAAAATAATTACGTTTCGTAAAAGATGCAACTAAAATAAGTTATGGGAGCTGGCCAAACATCAATAATACTAATTTTACGTTTGGTTTTGCTGCTCCAAAGCATGCACCAAATAAAATTTTTATCAATTATTAAATAGAGAACCCCTCGTCGCCATGACAACGGTAGTAAACTGAAATGATGAGTTGCGCCGAGGTGCGCTGAAAAAATAAAGCGGGCTTCACACCGAAGCCGTCTCCGTCAACGTTACCGTTGTGTCGGTCGTTACGACTGCGTTAGGGTGTTCACACCAAAAAATGTGGGCTGGCGATGACGGAACGTAAGAGATTTTCTTGGTTTCTCCGTCATTACGTTGAGATAAAAAATATTTATCTCAACGTAATGACGGAAGCAAAGGGAACTGATTTTGAGCTATGTGAGTGGGCAAATTGTAGTACCAGTGTACTTGTTGTGGCATAATTGCTTCATATTGGCAACTTTTTAAGGTTTTGAGGATTGTAATTTTGCTCAAAATGCGTGCTAAGCAACAAAAGAAGCATTGGTAGGCTACGGCAGTAACCGGTATTCAGTAACCATAGCCTAGTAGACTACAGTATGGTAGGTTACTACTGTACATTTCATGAGTGAATTGTAGTACCGGTAACTCTACGATTCTGTAGGCTATGGTATTAAGCAGTAGTCTATAGCTGGGTTGGCCATAAAATAAAAGGCCTGTTAGTATGTGCCTCCGCCAGTCTGTCCTACCATTCCAGAGCGGTATCACATACCGGTAGCCTAAAAAGCCTATCTGCCAGTCTGTTATTGGTGATAGCCTACGCATACAGTTTTCTTTCACTGGTACATAGTACCGGTACCAGTAGTAGCGCATATTAGCTGGTCAACCAGTGCAACTCCATGGCTGTGCAGTGTCTGAGTGAGTAGAGTGGGCTACAATGGTTGCCAACTTGCCAGTGAAATCATCGCATACATGGTTACCGGTATGGGTTAAAATAAGGATTAGGGGATACCGGTAGGTTAGGCCCTAACCTTATCCATAAAGGTAAACCTAACCCTAATTTTGACCCTATAATTTTCATAGGCTTATTCTTTTATCTATTGTACCCACTGGCAGTGTTCTCTAGTCTAGTCCAAACAAAATGTTTACAATACCAGTACCGGTGATTTGCCCAAACGTTTTTACTAGCCTACGGTATTTCACAACTTTTGCCGAAAATTTTGCTTTGAAACTGGTTTATAAAACAAAACTGAATAAGCAATTGTTTGCAGACAGATGTTTACAGGTAGCCTACACTCAATATGATTTACCCAATATTTATTTTGTTTTTCTATCTTCATGATATTTTCCCAAAATCTGCTCAAATTTCTCATTTTTGCACCTTACAGGGAACACTGTTCACCATGTGATCTACTGGTACCTTAATGTTCCTTCACTGTTTATGTGCTGGTGTGTGCGTCCTACACTGCACAATTTTACGAGTTTGTGTTTTAACAGATCAGGCAATAAGCATGGCATTTAATGAGATTTTAATTGAGCAAGTTAAGCAACATCCCTGCTTGTATAATGTAGGCCTGTCTAAAAAATAAAAGATTTCAAGAGTAGAAACATTAAAGACAAAGCTTGGGTTGTTATTGGCAATGAATTAAAAGAGAGCGGTAAGTTTGTGAGCAAAAAAAAACTTTGTCTAATATACCTATAAACTCTGTACTGATACAGTAGGATACTTGTACCTGACTGCAGTGATTAAGAAGTTAGGCCAATTCATTTGTTGTGCCCTGCACATACAAGCTAGTTCAAATAAAAATTTTGCCAACCATTATAGTAATTTCTGAATCGTGCATGTCTGGGGCTGTGGGTCTACCATTTATGAATTCATTGTAGTAATTTATGAATTCACTGGATATGTAATAGAAGCGGTGTTCCCTCTAGGATTTTGACTAGTGCGAATTTGCCCAAAGTGTAAATTCATTGAAATTTTTGCCTTAAGGTATCACTATGAGGACCCCTTTTACAAACTTTTTGCATTAAATTTGCTTTTCCACGATACAAGTTACAGTCTTGCATTAAAATATTCAAGTTTTTTGTTTCAGTTTTTCAGTTTTGCATTTTATAATATTAATTTTTGGTTCAAAATCAGTAAAATTTGCCCAAAAATTTCGCATTTTTCTCAAATTTCTCACTCTAAAAGGAACACTGAATAGAAGTGCATACCGTAATTGTATTAAGTACAGTACCTACATTTAATTGCATTAAAGAGCAAATACAGATATCTGCTGTTAGTTTTTGTTGTTGCAGATTTTGGTTTCTCCAGACATCTCCTAATCGATGAGCATTTAGAATTTCTTGGTTTTCCAGCTTCCCTTTCCAACAATTCTACGTTGTGTCAAACATTTCTTTAATTTGTATCAGTTTTGCTGTGTATTAAGCTGACTAGGTTACTAGAACAATTCAAAGAATTTACTGATGAAAGTTGATTATTATTATTTTTTTAACCACTACTGGTACCTTATTTAAACGTCAAATTATATTTTTTTTTGGTCATTACTAATTACGAGGCGTAGGCTTATTGTTTTTTTAGTTGTATTTATTTTTTTAATTCCTGCACGTTTCAACGTAACCTGTTTTTCTGCCATTGTTCTTGCTTTTGTTTGGTGTTTTTCTGGTCGTTAAATAAAATAAACTACTACCGGTCCTACTACTACCACCACTATAAGCAAGTCAGCCTGCGCAACGTTTGAAATTGGTGTGAACGCGCACGTAAGCGTATTGCGTTTTACGTTAACGGCACGGAAACGTAGACGGTTATGAAACGCCGACGTTGACAGTAACGGCTTCGGTGTGAAGCCCGCTTAAACCGTGTAAACGGTTTTTTCGCTGCGCCGAGTCGAGTTCAGTTTCACTGCAAAAAAATTTCGTGAAAACGCGCCTTAATAGCATAGCCCAGGCAACAGGTCAAAATAAATGGTATAATTATAGCGTCATGAACCAAAAGCTGTTGAAAAGACTGACGGAGTTAAAGCAACAATTAAATAAGTATAGAGGAGCGGATTTGGAGTCAACGTTAAGCAATGGCTCATATTTTTTAATAAAAAGTGACTCAAGAATTAATAGGCGTGCAGAATCACCAGCGCTACTAAGAATGTCCGGCCTGGCAAAGTCCACTTTATGGTCATGATTGTCCGCTAAGTGTCGGCACACCTCGAATTTATCCGAGTTGGAATGTTCCTCAAGTCGTAACTAAAATTACGTCTAATCTGTTCTATATAGCTAGAACCACAAGAACACTTTAACCTACATACAACCCCATATTTCATCAAGATCTTTTGCTTCTCTTTCAGGCGATAGGTATGTGCCATGTTCCAGGTGGTGTCGATAATCCGTAGAATAACTCGGTTCCATGTCTGCTTTTCCACCAAGACGGACAGCTCTTTCTTGAATTGCATTGACATGTCACCTAAAAAGGGCAACCGAGCAACAGCTGTTCTATAATTTTTACCTTCTTCATGACGACTCAACATCTTGTCATAATTACGATTAAAAAATCTCCTGACACAAATATCTAAAAAGTAAGCAGGATAGCCACTGCGACCAAGCATAACCTTGATATGATCTACCTCTGAGCAAATGCTTTCATAAGAACTGCAGATCTTATAAGCACGATCCAGCAAACAATTGACCAAGTTATATTTACAGCGGCGTGGTACAAAGCTGCTCCATTTCGAATATAATCCGGTGTTGGTCGGTTTGCGAAATGTACTGGTTGTAACTGTCGTTGAACTGTTATCTACTAAAACATCCAAAAAATTAACACACTTGTGATTTTGAATTTTAGTGATAAACTTTATGTTAGGATGTACTGTACTTTATTCAAACTGTCACAAAATATTTTAATGGAATCAAGGCTATCAAAAACAGCAAAGCAATCATCCACATACCGGTAAAGTTTTGATGGCTGATGGTTTGAAAACGTTCTCGACAGAGCTTTGTCCACTAGATGGTTCACAAGGGCATCAGTCATAAAGCAAGATAACCTGCCACCCATAGCCAGAAGGTCAGTTTGCTGAAAGAGTTCTCCGTTGAATGAGAAAGCACCTTCTTGAACTGTCCGTTTTTACAATTTCCTCAAGTTATTTTTATCTATTCCCTTAAGAACAAAATCTGTATCATAGTTGAATAATTTATCCAGAATTAAATTAATAGTATAATCAACGGGTAAGTTAGTGACAAGGCTAATTACATCAAAAAAGACCATTACCTTGTTGTGTGAAAACTTATCTTTGATATTACTGTGTAAAAACCTATCTTTGATATTATCGATGAAAGTGAATGAATCGCGTTAAATCAGATAATAATTTGTCTAATCTCAGCAGATTTCAAAGATTCCTGCGACGCCTCAAATCTAAAAAGCATCTTAAGGAAGATGAATAGAAGCGTATTTATCCATTAGCAACCTCGTTACGGGCTATGCATGGCCTACCTAAAATACATAAGCCGA